>VCCN01002880.1:229129-249071 GCA_006491835.1 Architeuthis dux
AACTCACCTGAGATATAGAGGGCCTGTTCTACACTTTCCTGAAATAGAAAACGAATATGGCCAAAATTCTTTTTGCTCACTCGGATGGAGACCATTTCTCCTGAGTGCTCAAAGATTTCGTTCAAATGTTCTTCGGTTATATTTTCCGGAAGGCCGCCAACAAATATAGTCCGACAGCCAGGAGGACGTTCCTGAGTAGATGGCATCTTGGAACCTGAAATGAAAAGTGGTTATATGGTAAGAGACAACTGATAGACAACTGAACAAAACTGAAATGACCCCCTCCTAGGTGCAAGTGTGGGCAAAGCGTATGGAGATCCTCGGGTTCACAGTCAACAGAATCCCCCTCTTGGCATCAGCTTGGCTGCAGGAGTGCCGGAAGGATGTCAAAGGTTGCATCCAGCCACCTTGGGGGCGGGCAGTTGGGCTCCACTATTTATCCATAGATGGATCCATGCCTTTTCCAAGGGCATTAGTATAAAGTTTGAACCTTGCTTTTTGGGCCCTACTCTCTGGTTTGGAATCAGCTTTGTCTGTCTCGACTATATCCCAACAAAGGCTAGGGAGCCCAGTCAGCTCTTCTATTTAACCACTGATTGATCCATGCCTTTCCCAAGGGCATTAGCGTGAAGAGAATGCAAACTGTCCCAGCCAGAGTTTGATCTTGGTTTGCAGATTTCATTCTCCAGGCTGTTGACCATTAGGCCAATCACATCTCCGTGTCAAGACAAAGATAAGATTCATCATCTTGCATTGACCTTCACAGATTCAACAAAAGTGTGCGCACTCAAAAATATTCACATTAAAACAAATGGTCAGATTTTGTCTTCAGAAATACAGTGTCAAGTAGGTTAAAGTAAGCATCAGATATGACAAGGAAAGAATCACTAAAACAGGTCTGGTTAGTCATTGAATAGAAACTGTCACAAGACCAACGAGTTGGGGGTGATCAATTAATAAATTGGAAAAAGGGGGTGATCAATTAATAAATTGGAAAAAGGGGGTGATCAATGAATAAGTTACTTCTCTCGCCTTTTGTTGGGTAGTGATCACTAAAAAAAGTCTGAATTTTCAAAACACAAGTGTGAATGCTGACGGACACAAACCAAGGGACCAATTTAGCATGAACTAACATTGCAAATTGAACTCCCCACTAAAAACCTATTTAGGGTGGGAATTGTTTTTCTAGACAAGAGTAAATGTTTAAATTTTCAGCCAGACCAACTTAGAAACTGTAGAATTTTCTTACGGTCACTTGAGGTGCCTGAAAACAAAGTCAAAACATACGACACAGCTTGTGTGCAGGTGTTCACAGTGATAGCACCAAACCAAACGCACTAAAGGAGTCAGGACACATGACACAGGTTGGAGATAGTGGAAAACCAAATGCGCTCAAACTAGTCAAGAACAAACAATCCGGTAAACTGTTACTGGAAGTACACCGCTGAGTGCGAAAAAGACTGACACAACGTCTAACACTGTTACATTCTGACAATCTCTCTGCGAAGAATTCACTTGCATCCACGTTCACGAATCCGTTACGAATCATGATCCGCCACGTTCTGCCCTTGCCTCTCTCCTGCACCCTTAAGTAGCTGGCAACTTCTCGCATATTCAAATTAAGCTGGCATAACAGATGGGCACCTCACTCACTGCCATTCTGATAAAAACCGAGCACATGTGTTTCATTTACATTGCAAATGGCAGCGTTTACAGCATGCATATACGCGAGGAGGTTTACTTTGAGGTATCGTAATTCTTTCTTCATTACAGAAACCTATGTTGACAGAATATAGTGAGTTTGGTCTCTATGAAAAGTGCCAGTCTAGGGTGGCCTTTTCTCTCAGGTTGTTCAATTATTCTCCAATTATTTTCGGTTTAAATTTTGTTTTTCAACAACAATATTTTTAATTCAGATTTTATTTTTAAATAATATATTATTTGTTGATCATCAAGTGAAAATTTATTTTGATTCCATTAATTTTTTTCAACATTTTTTTATTGCAAATATAGAAAGCATTTCAACCCATGATTTTTGTCTATTATAAGATGAAGATAATAAACTGGAAGATACATGGAATAATGAAAATACTTCATCATAGAACCTCAGACAATACAAGAAGGCTGAAAAAAGTATTGTCTGAAACCAGTGTTGCCAATTTAGCACGTTTCAAGCTAGATTCAGCACGTTTGCACCTAAAACATTTTGGCCATTTCTGACCATGTTTAGCATCTTTTTGGTGGTTTTTGGCCATTTTTGGCTATTTAAAAAATTTAGCGCTTTTTGGAAGTCAAATTATCGTGAAAATATTTTTTGAGTTGGCAACACAGTCTGAAACATTGTGTTAAAAACAACAACAATAAAGATAATTGTCAGAAAATTCTATAGAATAATGGTGACTAGGAATCTATGAGAGTTTAGTGGCATAATCTGTGCACTGTAATTAGACACCTTGAATCAGAAGATACCTCTATTTGGAGGGGGTAAAGAAAAGTGAAAGAACAAGTGATGGGGGAGTAATTAAGGTTTGGTTATTTAAATACTTACCAGGAGGAGGAGGGTAGAGGGCAGAGGACTTGAAGGTGAGAATCTTTTTATTTATTGTTGTTGTTGGGGGTCTTGGACCAGGCATCATTCCCATTCGATTCATACCCCAAAACTTAAATAGAAACAAAACGAAAATTACAATTTCTTTAAAACAAAAACAGAAGGATTTCACGATGAGCTTTTGATAGAATTCTGTTGTCTTTTGGGGTTAGCCTCAAAACATTTTGGCTGCTCCACTCTCTAGCCTTCTTCAGATGTTCAGGCAAAATTTCTTATGTTACAGTCTTATTGTGGGTCATGTTCTACTTACAATCTGATCCATGTGATATTGTGTTAGAACAAACTGAACAAGACCTAACAGGGCCATTCGCTGAATTGGCAACACTGCTTTCTTCATTTACTTTTCATTGTAAACAAACTTTTTTTTATTCTACTTTTCATTGTTTATTTCATATTTTAAGTATATATTATGCCTTGGTCCAGAAAACTGGAAAATCCGGGTCACTTCTGGTCCCAAGCTTGTCAGGTAATGGTCCAGTACGTACTGCATGAAAATCAGTTGTCTTTAACAACTATTATTGTCAGTGTCATCAATAATAAATAAAAAACATGATCTTGCTTTCCTGAGGGTACCGAAATCCCTAAAGTTTAGGAGTTAAAAATATGAAATATAAGCCCCCAAGTCTTTGCTCAAAATTAAAACATGATGCTATTTCGAATTCACATGGTTACTGCAAACAAGAATGTTGCATATACAAGAAACATTGTGAACAATTTTAATAACATACAAATACTCACAGGATTATATCCCATGGTACCCATCATTTGCGATGAGTCCATCATATTTATGGGTCCTTGGGAGAAGCACATATTTGGATAAGAATGTGCATTTCCCGTCATGCAGTTTGTGTGAGGCTGCTGAGGATCAATAAAATTCTCTGAGTGATGGCCAAACATTCTATTTTCTGTAGAAAAAAAGAAAAGAAAATATCAGCAAAAGACAAAACAATAGATTAGCAAAAGGAGGTGCAGAGTTGGTCTAATGGTTAACAACACAGAAAATAGAAGCAGCGAACAGAGTTCAAATTCTGACCAAGGTAGTTTGGGTTCATTTTTCTTTAATACCCTTTGGACATGCATGATTCTACCTCTTCAAATAGATCAAGTCAGGGATTATTCCCTGTAACCAAGTACCAGTTGTTGCATTGATTGTTTTGTTTAACTGCACGTCGACCCTTGGTGGGTCATTTAGTAGCGAATTCGGTTTCTTTTTGAATACACAATTTATGTAGACGAATCATTGTGGACAAATTATAGTAGGCAAATTAATGTAGATTGATTTGTTTAGCGGCACATCAAGCCTTGATGGGTCATTTAATGCCAAAATCAGTTTAAAATTTTTTTTAAATAGAGTCTTGCGAAAGTTTATTTAAACTGGGGAAATAGACTAAAAAAAACATACAGATTGCTGGGAGTAATGTTTACTGAGTCATAGAGTTCTCGTAGCTCAGGTGGTTAAGAGCAGCTGGGCATTTACCAGGCCTCCCTAAGCAAAAGGGATGTATGTTCAAATCTCACCTTAGAGCTTATTCTAGGTTTCTGATCTGCATTATTTACTTACTGCCATTTCCGGGCTAACACCTGGGCAGAAGTGGAAGTGACACTGTTGACCTGAGGAGAAATGCATATACATGGGTGTGCGAAAACAGGATGCTCAGCCTAACTCTAAATGACATGGTGTTGGATTCACACACAGCAGGTGTTGAGGGTCAAAGTAAAACAGGATGTTGACAGGACCCCAAAGGCTGCTTGTGTCGAAAACTGGAAACAGCACACCGGCGTGGGTGTGTCGAAGCCACGGTGTGGTCGAAAACAGACAGAGCCGTGCCAAGAAAGCACAATGTCCAGACCGAGTTTTCCCTGTTGACCTGGACTGTGTGCCCTGCATCATCTCTCTCCGACTCTGCGGATTTCATCAGTGGTGTATTTAACAGAATAAAAATATATGATATTTTTATAAACACTGAGTTCAAGTCTTCTTTCTTTCCTGGATCCAACAAATTTTCCCCTGCCTATATAACACATCTTCTAGATGCGCTTTCAGTGATGCTCTATGCCTGGGGTCATCGGGTTTCCTAACATCAGACCTTTCGCCCAAGTGACCCAGCCAGAACTGATCAAGTTCTGGCTCACATCCCGGCAGCAGTAATCTATATCTTTACCTCCATGCACAGTGGATTTCGAATGACAGATTGATAATAGGTACTCCAATGAGTTTTTACAGGAAGATCTTATACAGCTGGTGCATGTTTCCCCTTATAGGTCTTGTTATTCTGAACATTTTGATACCTCATTTGCCTCTCTACTCCTATTAGTTCACTAATTATGATTATTTATTCATTTGTGGACTTGCAGCAAATTAAATACTTACAAAAAAATGGCCTTTTCAACACCCTATAAAACTGAAAAGCCATCATTTTTTTAATATGTAGACATTGTGTACTTGCTTAAATTTGATATGAAACTGAAGAACATTTATTTTTCTACTAGGTGATATTGGTTCCAAAGTCATACATCAAAAGAGGAGGTGTCAACAATCATTTATTTATAGACACCTTTTATTTCGACCACAGTAAAAAAACCTCACAGCATAGTTTGGGCACTGTAAACACATTAAATTGAAAATTTGCCGTAAAATTCCTTTTAACTAAGTCAAACGGTGACAATAAGACACCAACAGATTCAGAATTGGACATTCTTTATTATGGCATGCATAACAGTTTTGTATTTAGTTAACATTATAGAGAATGAACACTTGAGAAACAGGGAAAAATTAGCGCAAAAAACTGACTGTTGATAATGAGGCTTCAGTCTGTAGTTATATGACTAATCTACATACCGGCAGCACGCCAGCAAAGCGGTGTGATCTCTAGGCTTATGCCGTACTGCCTTATCCATTTAATGAGGTGACACAAGGATAAGGTGGTACGTTGATGTGTATCCGGCCAATACGTCAGGAGGAAGAAACCTCATTGACACTGCTGATGGTGCCAGGTAAGTTTTACCCATCACTTTTTCAATCTTTGTGGATCTGTCTGTTTATGAATTTAATTTGAAAATAAGGATGCTAAAAAGCCGTAAAATGACGGCTAGTTTTCTCACCTGATCTTTCTATTCTCTCATCTTTGTCCTTATTTATCATCATGTCACTGGCCAGCGCAGACCGTGTGGACGAGAATCGATCACTGTTAAAATGTAATGGCTGGTTATTACGGGATTCGGATGGATTTGCGGAATTTCCTACAAAAAAAAAAAGACAAAAAGATTAAAGCAATATTTATTTGATCTACTCATATCAAAAACTATATTTTTAGCGCTAAACTTGCACTATTCCACATTGCCCTAATAAATATTACGATCACTTTTTATGCCATCAGCACACTCACTGAAATAAATACCTCATCCTCGATATGATAATATTAGCATTATAGCCGTAAAAAAATGATGGGTTTATTTACGTATGGATAAATTATTAGTATAAATATATTTATTGAAAACAAAAAAAAATTTATACATCGAACAAAATTTATTTTTTTGTAGATTTTCAACAACTCTTCATATTTTTCTGTTTTTTAATAATTTTAAAACAATAAGGCCATGGTATTGGCTACAAATGAAATTGAGACATCATCATCAGTAGTAGTAGTAGTAGTGATATTACTAACAGCAGTTGCCTGCCTAAATCAGTGAACATGCACACTTGCAGCATCTAATTTTGTGTCTGTTTGCAGTAGCCTCTTCCACTCTTTGCTTTAGCATGACAGAAAACCAACAAACAAAGTGTCAACAGCTTTCATACTACAAGATCATCTAGTTTTTACAGGCTATTTCAAGCCTGTTGCACATTTACGGGAGTGAACATTCTGTGGAGGGAAATATAACATTTTGTTGCCAATGTGGCTGGAGAGAAATACGACAAAATTCATTATTTTCCATTGAAAATATGGGTTTGTTTTATTCCCATTGATAGCTTCGATTCCAGGGCCGGTTGCGGATTATTTGAGATATTAAATTCTTTCAGTTCAAATTCTAAAAGAGTTGGCAAATTACAGAAGGACTGGCGGTGATGGTAGCAGTCCAAAAATCAAGGCGCCTGGTTCCCACCTCCTACTCCCCCCCCCTCCTTCCATCACCCTGACGGGTGAAGAGGGAAGCTCCTAGCTTGTTGACCTGTCGCTGCTGACCCTAAACTGCCGGCAGATTTTAAATTGACGTCCTAAAGCAAAGCTGATTGGTTGGATGTATTCCCTTTGTTTTGACTGGGTCAGCCCTTTGACCTATTTTCTAATCCTGGGAATATATGATATGGTGTTTTGGTCACATACCAATATTATTCTCCCCAAAACGTGCAAATATATGAACACACACAACCAGGGTGTATTTCATTACACTCTCTCAGTGCACCTTGTGTTATTCATCATCAGCATCTTGTTGCTAAAAAGCTTTGTCTGCGCCTCAATTCAACTCTTTCTGTTACAATTTTAGTAGTTAACAAGACTGAAGCAAATTCATTAAATAGCAGATAATTCCGCCAACTGTGTCAACATAGACGTATGGTTAAGGGGGGCTGAGGGCTTGATTTCCCCCAAAATTTACATGGTTTTGCCTCCATTTGGGGGGGGGGGCAGATGCACTCCTGTCCCCCTGGCTCGTATGTCTATATGTCTCAAGATTGTGAAGACGAATTTGATCGCAGTCTTCTGTACACTGAAGTGCGCTGACTCTCCAAAGGTTCATGCCTACAGCTGCCTTTTTAATTTATTCGATTCGGTAATCGATTTTTTACAATCTACTGATAATGAATTATGCCAGAAGATTCTTCATCTGCATGGAGATGTGGCATATCTAGCTGACATTTATGTTAAAATGCATATATTAAACTTGCAGCTTCAAGGTGACAATTTCAATTTATTAAAAGGACAAAACTGTTGTATCCACTTTCATCAGAAAGCTGGATTTGTTCAAACAGAATATTGGCAAAAGTGCTTTTTTCAGTTTCCTAGCATAAGTTCAGTAGAAGATTGTTATTCCAGCCCGGATTTGGAAGAATACTGTATGCATCTGCAGTCACTGAAAAATGATTTTGAGAAGTGCTTTGAAGATCCGATTGATATGAATATTCCTGTCTGGTTTATGAATCCATTCATATGCAAGGTTGAACAAGAAATTGACTTGCAGAAACAAATCTTTGATTGCAGAGAATATTATGAAATGTGGCTGCACCAGTATGGGAAATTTCTAGTTCTTTGGAAAAAAGCAAAACTGCTTTTCATTGCTTTTCCCTCTTACCTTGTAGAACGGGGATTCAGTGCAGGGAGTCATATACTTACGAAGAAAAGAAACCGCTTGGATATTGTTAGTCGTGGTGACTGGAGATTATTTGTCAATGCTCAAACCAGATTTTGCCACACTTGTTAAAAATCATCAAGCTCTAGGTTCACACTAGTAGTAAAAATTCATGTTGTATGTATACTTGAATATACTTGAAATAGGCTTTTTTTGACAGTAGCTAATTGCATCATTAAGCCAGCTTCAGTGTATTTGGGCTGGGTTTAAACTAATAAGAAAAATGCTAGTTCAATTTGGTATGTCCGATATCCGAACAAAGATTAATTTAAAAAAATATTGATATTCTAGGATGTGACCGTCTTTTCACTTAGGCTGTTCCATGCGTTTGCCACTCTTGCTGAGAGGAAACACCAGTGGGGGTCTGAATTTGTAGTTTATGACTGTGAACTCTGCACATAGATGAAGTCAAACATTTTTCTTAATAAAACCTTTGAACTGAATGTTGATGTTTTTCTTTATAATGTCAAGCTACCACATCACGTCTCTAAAATACCTACTTCTACCTAGTTTCCACCGTCTGTTGAGGACTTCTAATATTTAAACTACAGAGGGTGTTGGGCTGGAAGCGATTGAGAAACACTGGTTCAAAGAAAATACATTTTCTTCTAGGGAAACTGCATTGTAATCAGAGATTGGGAAATATATCCTACACTGAAAGATTGTTTTAATCTTTCAGTGTAGGATATATTTCCCAATCTCTGATTACACTTAACTTAATCTAGAAACCCTTGAATACAGAAGAAAATGTGTTGACCTACTAGTCTATAGAATCCAGAACAACATAGAGTGGATACTGACACTCATTGCTCAAAATGCCCTGATAAAAAATGCTGACTTTATCTATGTGCAGTAAAACCAGAGGACACAGCCATAAATTACAAATTCAGATCTCCACTGGTGTTAGGAAAAGTTTCCTCTCGGCAAGAGTGGCAAACCCATGGAACAGCCCAAGTGAAAAGACAATCACATCCGAGAATATCAATATTTAAAAAATAATCTTTGTCCGGATATAGGACATACCAAATTTAACTAACATTTTTCTTATTAGTTTAAACCCAGCCCAAATACACTGAAGCTGGCTTAATGACGCAATTAACTACTGTCAAAAAAAGTATATTCAAGTATATAATCTTGACCGTGACCAGATTCTGAGATTAGCCATTAGGATATCTTTGGAAAAAACCCAAAAAACAAGTGTAATCATCAAAGCATAATCTTTTTACAATTTCTCTCAAAAGATCTATTAAATCTTTGCTGCATTTAATTCAAAATAATATTAATAACTGAAAAATATTTGCTTGACTTCAAATTGAACGTCTTAAAATGTTAAATGTTTGTTTTAATGTTACTTCATTTGAAAATGCGACTACTCACGACATTTAAATAATTTTGCAAATAATCAATTCATGTTCAAGAATCCTGAATTTAATGTACCACTATTTTTAGGGAATTCATAATTGAAATATTAACAGTTAAATCCGAAAGTACATGAAAAAAACAAACAGAATTCAAAGGAAAGTTTTAAATTTTAGAAATGTTGTTATGGGTGAGCTTCGTTCTTGTTAAAATGTACATACCTCGTAATTCCGACATCATGTTTTTAATAATAAATCGCCTCAGCAAATCTTCCGTTCACTATTGGCATTTAACTAAAGTCAAAAAAATGTTTCTATTTGCGAAAGTGCAGTTCGGCTTGTCTCTCTCTATTATCTTGTTTTTATTAGTCGCCATTAAAAATTGAAAACCGGTGTCCATTCAGAAACGCACCGAACAAAAGAAATTCCAGGAGGGCGGATTATAGCCCCTTAATTGCATCTTGTTAGAAAACCGCCAATCAAAACTGTCAACATAGGTTTCTTCAGTTTTTAAGTGATTCTGGATGGCTATCTATCTATCTATCTATCTATCTATCTATCTATCTATCTATCTATCTGTGACACGCTTACAGGCGCGCACCAATGGAGAAGGCTGAAAATTTCAACATTTACTCCTTATTATGTTTACAAATTTAAAAATTCTTTTACCCCCCGCCCCCAAATAAGTTTTTGGGTAGGTCAATTTACAATGTAAGTTTATGCTAAATTGGTCCCTTAGTTTGTGTCCGGTAGCGTTCACGCTTGTTTTTGTTTTTTGGTTTTTTTTTGACAATTTGGAATTTTTAGTGATCATCGTCCAACAAAAGGCGAGAGAAGTAACATTCATTGATCACCCTTTCCCCATTTTTTTAATTGATCACCCCCAACACTGCATGCTACCAAAAGACGTTGGTCACGTGACGATTTCTATTGCGTGACTAACCAGACCTGTTTCATTTTAATTTTTTTATTTAAAAAAAAAGGAATTTGAACTTAGCATAGCCCGACACTGAACCCAGTGTTGCCGATTTAAAGCGTTTCGCTCTAGATTCAGCGCGTTTCTTGTTTTGGCAGTGCAAAAAGCGCTAAATTAGCACGTATGCGGCTAAAACTTTTTGGCCATTTTCTGGCTATTCTTGGTGTCTTTTTGGTTATTTGGGGCTATTTTTGGCTATTTTTTAAAAAAAAATTTAGCGCTTTTTTTGGCAGTTAAACTAGCGCGAAAATATTTTTTGAGTTGGCAACACTGACTGAACCTCAATTGGGCTGTACGACGGTAAGAACTAACCCAATTTATTGTCACTCTACGGCGGGTTTCCCTTAATTGCTATCATAAATTGTCGTCATCGTTATTCACTTGCTCACTTCTTCTATTGTGTGATCACTGTTTCGGTCTTTCGACTTATCTTTAATGTTTAATTAACTTTTAACAATTCTAAATTTAATTTTCCTTTAATAATTGTCAGCTGACACTTATCTAAATGCCTTAAACCAGTTTATTTTTATTTGAGTTTTTAATTCTGTTGTATTTGAAAATTAATTACTTTATTCTTGTAATAGAATGGAGATGACTCTGGTTTTGTCCACCTCGAGTTATGGCCCTTTGAGGAACGAAGAAAATGTAAACAAAAGAAAAGATATAGGAAAATCTCGTTTCCTCGAGATTTGAAATTGGCGCGGAGGAGGAAGGGAAACGTGGAAGACAGCAGCAGTAGCACTCCGGCGGTGGAGGAGGACAGAGACGAAAGCCTGCTAATCGGAGCTCAGCGAACGAAGGCGTAGAAAAAAAACGGTTAATGTTTTCAACTTGCCTAATTCTGTAGACTGCTTCCAGAAAAGAAGCCAGTCCTACGGACGATCGTGTTTTCTCCGAGGAAAATTAGTTTTTTTTTCTCCTTTTTTGCCTTTCTAAAGGACCAAATCAACCTTTTCAAACATTTGAACATTTGAAACCTACTTTTGACTTTCCTCAATCGGACTTTTTTTCTCTCCCCTGAATATTCTTGTTTTGATATATAAACTACAATTTATTGCTTCACCAAAAAAAACCTAGAAGTTGTGTTGTATGTTTCCTACATTCCCGTCTCGAATTTTGTTGTTGTTTGACCTTACCACTCGATCTACCACGACTGGTGTGTGTGTTAAAGCATTTGCGTCGTGACTATATTCAATCAATTTAATTTAATTAATTTTCTTTTTAAATGGCCGACATCAATAAGAACCTTTTTGTAGTAATATTTAATGTTGCAAAGGGAACAGGTTGCATTGTTTTTCTTCCTGTTAAGATGGTACAATGGTTAAATATAGGTTTTTAAAAAATAGGCCCTTGTTTGATGAATTTAGGGGGTATTTTTTGTTAATAATTCCATATATTCTTCAGATTAGTGTGTCTATCTTTGTTCAAAATCAAATTAAAGCCAACGAGTTAGAATATGGATTTTCAAGGCAGACGGGTTTTTCTCACTCGGATGATTTACGCAACACAATCTTCCTACCCCCATTTTAACCCCTTGTGTTGTACTTGGCTAAGCATAGAAAATACCGACCCAAAGGTTCAAATTTGTCAAAATATCAATGTTACGCCCGGGCCTCACGCCACCACCAATTACTTCTTAATGGCTCGTTCCTGCCTTTCTTTAAGATATATATATATATATCTTTCTCTCTCTCTTGGCTACACATACCGAAATACGAAACTAAGGACGCTTCTATCTCCGGCGCAGCTGCTGCACGTATCTCAACTATAAATACTTCACCTAACTTTCGGCGACCCTCTCGTCGATAGGTCTGTGTGTTGCCTTACACACGTAAAAACCCTTCTTCAGCTTACCTCTACGTACCAGTTTCTCCTTCCTTTATGCTACTACTTAAGAAGCGAAGCTCTTTGTCTAGAGTTACTGACACCAAACCCCAAAGCCTTTTCCTTCGGCTACCGAAGCAACGTGTCTACCCTTCTTATCGCCTCATCGAAACGCTTTCCTTCTGCTGATACTCCTTTCAAATAATACCGTATCGATTAGCCAATAATCGAACGTATTCTTGAATAAGCATTTCAGTACGAATCGTTTTGTCAACAAGTAACTCACCTAGACAAAATCTCTCGTTCAGCTTCCTTTCCACTTCTCTTTCTCCGCAAACTAATTTCTCCTTTAATTTGTTAGTTACGTACGCTGAGACCCAATGTTGTTTAGTCCACTCGGCGATTCGAAATCAATCACATTTCTCGCCTCAACCGACCAACACGCTTGTAAACTCCATTCGTTACCGTAACTAACCTCTCATTTAGCTTTCTTGGCTCTGGTACCCTTAGTCGCCTAGGTCTCAGATCTTTATGTTACTTCAAACAAGTAAATCTCTACACCCTCTTCCTTCCGTAAGCACAACTCTTCTTACTACACGGTCGTTTCCTAATGCATGCCTTTCTCATCTTTATTTTTGCCTATTCTTTTAATTGACATATATATATCTGTATGGTCTCCTTTTTTATTAAACAAATCTTCCATTTGTAATCTACAAATGTACGTCTTTGTTCTCTTTTTTTCTGACATGACTGTTTGTATTTCCGCACCAAAACAAACATGGCGGCATAAGCCTTTCTTCTTCAACAGCTCCCGGACTGACCGACCAATCAACGCGCTCTATTTACGTCAGGTGACTTTCTACGTGCGCCCGACAACACCAACAATGGCGGCCGATTCCAGCTCTCCATCCTCAAGCATCGAGTGTGCCTACTGTAGTCCATGATACAACAGTCCTTTTCAGGACTAATTCTCACTTTCTACATCACTGTGATCCTTAATATTAACAGCCCTTTTCGGTGCTAAACCAACTCTCACCTTCTACATTCAAGCAACCTTCACATTAGCGAGTCCACACGCCGCGAAACAACCAACACAGGCCGTCCATCCCCCACTCCGTCAACAAGTCTGAAAGGCTACTTCCCAAGGCAGGGGTCGGCAACCTTTTTATCTCTGTGGGCCTGATTGCGTATTAATAAGTGGATGGTGGGCCAGATATGTGCCATAAAGCTTGGAATATGGGAATTATCCATTTAAATGCATCTAGTTATATTTTTCTTAAAATCAATGAAAACAGCATGTTAGAAAATCATTTCTGCTTAAGCTATTAAAAAGACACTTTAAAACATACAAAGTAAGCATAATATCCCAATATTTGCTCGCGGGCCGATCAAAATCCCTTCGCGGGCCGATCTGGCGCGATCTGGCCCGCGGGCCGTAGGTTGCCTACCACTGCCCCAAGGCTATCCCAACTAGATTCAAAGTTGTTTGATTACCTTTCAGGGTGTGGTCAGCGTAGATACGGAGGCCATTACGTGTAATTATTCTTGGGTTCGTGGCAAAGAGATCTAATCAAGCGAAACGATCATGACGAGACAACAAGGGAGTGGAGTTACATTTGGAGACTTTAATGAATGCGAAAATAAACAGGGAAGGGAAATCGGAAGCCAACACACGTCACAGAGGGTGGGATTAGCCTTCAGTCCACAATATGGAGGACAAGTCAACGTTCACTTCAAGGGACAACATTTCATTTTGTGAGAGGATATTGTATTTTCCTTCTTATAAACGAATCAACAAAACTTTCAGGATAGAGTAGGGTGGCCATCTCCAAACTTAAAGCGTAAAGCCTGACTTCTGGCCACCCTGGGATTGAGGCGAATACTATTTCTAGCGTCCAGGCTCCGCCATACAACCTATTTCTCGTCTACGTCTCCTAGGCAGACCCACGGAACTTTTAAAATCTTCGACACCCTATTTTAAAACGTAATTAAAATGTTTAAAAATGTGTTCTCAAGTTTTTTCTTGTTCTTGTTAGAAATAGGAATATCTGAATTATTGTACAAAAAAAGAAAAACAAATTTTCATTAATTACAACGTAGAATTGAACTTTTAAAATAAATGTTTACTTTTTAATAGATAAAGCAATCATTTTGACGCCATTTTGTTGACAGGCCCTTTTAAAATTGACAGGTCCATTTAAAAATTAAGGTTCTGTAATTAAAAGATCTACTAAAAATAAATTACACTTACAATGGATATAATTTATTTGCAAAAGTTAGTTTCATCATTACTCAACTGAAATGGGGTAAATATCGTCACATGCTGCATAAAAAACCCGCGATGAAATATAACTTTTTTTTCAACAGTAGGGGTTGGTATAATCGGTGATCGGATATCGATCAATGATCGTCAGGCCACGTCAACAATAGCAGACGACATGTATGGGTCGTTGAAAGACAACAAAATAAATGGGGTCGAGTCAGTTTCTTTAATGACCGGAAGTCACTTGATTTGTTTACGGCCATACGTAAAAGAATATTGTCCAATTAAAAATAACAAAAAAAATATATATGAAAAATTACCCGGAGCAGTAATATTTTTTTTAATTATTTTATTTAATAATTTACCTCTTGTTCGTTAAAATGACATAGATTTCAATCTTTAACATTAAGTGAAAGAATAAGAAAAGATTTTTTTAAAATCGAATTAATCGAAAAAATCAAAAGAAATCTCTATAAATTCTTTTGCTGTTAATATTTTTTTCCTTTTACGGAAAATAGCCATACAATATGAGTTAGCAAGTAAAGATAAAGCTTGCAAGCGTTACGGACAGAATAGAGCTATTATATGTATAATGTAACGATTTTACTACAGAAGTGCGTTGGAAATCAGGAAGAAATGGATTGTTTGTGATCAGGAATTAATGCAAGCGTCACTGACAGAATAGGACTACATATTATAGTCACTTGCCGTAGAAAAAATGACGGTTTTTGAGCAATTGGGAAATTGCATTGTTCTTATAAAACATCAAATGCATTATGTAGCTCTTCATTTTCTGGTTTATGTTCAATATTTCCTGAATATTAAACTAAACTAAATGTAAAGATATAATTTATCAAGTTTAATTTAATACACAATTCTATTTCTAATAAGTTACATCATTGATGACGTAAGTGTGACAGAGTACAAGCACACATTGATAATTATTATATGAGTGGAAGTGGATTCTTTCGGTCTAGCATTGTTGTGTTGAAGCTGGTGTTGATATAGGTGGCTTGATGTGAGATGAATTAAAGAAAGGCTGGAACGAACATGTATCTTCACTGATTCCCTTTATTGAACTGAACTTTTAGCGGGAAGATACAAAGAAAGAAAGAACGGTTTTTACAGGTTTTCACTCCTATCCAAAAGTAGAGCGTTCCCATAAAAAGTTCCGTAAGCCGAAATGGTGTAAAGCGAGAAGCAATTACCATTAATAATATATGGGGGCATTTTTGAGCGTACCCAGACCACCCAAAATGGTGATTATGGTATGTTAGGCTGAGTTGTTAGAGGTTGGGTTGGTGGAAGGTACAGGATACTGGGGTGTAGGAGAGAGAAGAAGAAGGTGCCCGGTGCCTCTACAACGCCTCGAAGTTAGAATAAACACTGACAGTTATTTTCGCGAAAAGCAATTACTATTAGTTTATATGGGGGCATTTTTGAGCTTATCCATACCCCCCCAAAATGGTGATGATGGTATGTTAGGCTGAGTTGTTAGAGGTTGGGTTGGTACAGGATACTGGGGTGTAGGAGAGAAGGAGGAAGAAGGTGCCCGGTTCCTCTACAACGCCTCGCAGTTAGAATAAACACTGAAAGTTATTTTCGCTTTTCGCCTTTTTTCGTAAAAGCGAAAAAGTGGCGTAAAAGTGAATATTCGAAAAGCGGGAGATACCTCCTGTATTAAGCAATTAGTGTTCCTTATGGGGGGGGGGGCTCAACTCTTGGTGAGAAACATTGACTCTTTTTGATTTAGTGGCGAAATAAAACGACGCATAACGATAGGTTGGAAGGCTTTCGGTATGAATAGATACATTCTGAAGAGCACCTTGCCAATGTGCCTAAAGCGTAAAGTGTACAATGGATGCATAATACCAGCCATGACTTATGGCTGCGAAACATGGAAATTAACAAAACGAGCTGAAAACCAACTTAGAATAGCACAGAGAGTCATGGAAAGAGCAATGCTAGGGGGGAAAGGACTAACCGATTGGTGCTCATGGGACTGTAAACGATGTAGGAAAAGACCAGACACAAGATGGAGGGACGAGACTTGGCAGAGGTTAGCACAAGATAGGTTGTCATGGACTTATAACGGATGATGATGACGACGACGACGACGACGACGACGACGACGACGACTTTTTCTCCAAATAAAGGACATTCACCGACCGGACAGGAAGATTAGTTTGATTTTTTTTAATATCGCATGTGTATGGCGGATTTTAGAATCGCACACACACACACACACACACACACACACACACACACACACACACAGGTAATAGGACCAGGTCAGATGGGAAATGTAGTCCCCATTTCAAACTGCTCATTAAGTATTTTTGTAATCAATATCAAATACATATGATTTATGTATGGGTGTATATCCGTGTACATCTCTAGAGTAGGACCCCCCAGCCTCAAAACCGTAGGCCCAGGCCAAATGGACCCACTAGCCTCCCGCTGCCATGGCCTGCACACACACAAACTCATATTATCGGCTGGTTGACCGATCAAAATTTTCCATTCACATCTTGTACTTGGTTAAATGTTTTCCGAATGACTCAAAAGTTAAAGGTTCGCCTGACGTGCAGGTCCTTCATTCCAACTGCATGAATCACAAGGCCCTGTTAAGTCAGGTGTAAAATAATAAACGGTGCGACAATATTCCACCTCTCCTTATCGTGACAAACCCGAGGAAAAAAAAAAAAAAGAGAAAAAAAAAACGGAAAATCCCATTGGGTTTGACGTCAGTTTAGGACTAAAAATACGGGTTAGAGAGGATATCTATTAAGGGTATATTTATAAACACCGCAAGTTGTACAAATAAAAAGTACTGATCTGTTAAGGGTATATTTATAGACACCGCAGGTTTTACAAGTATAAAAAGTACTGATCTAAGGGTATATTTATAGACACCGCAGGTTTTACAAGTAAAAAAAAGTACTGATCAGTTATGGGTATATTTATAGACACCGCAGGTTTTACAAGTATAAAAAATACTGATCTGTTAAGGGTATATTTATAAACACCCCAGGTTTTACAAGTAAAAAAAGTACTGATCTATTAAGGGTATATTTATAAACACCGCAGGTTTCACAAGTAAAAAAGGTACTGATTTCTGTAGAAGCTCGGGTAGAAAGATTGTACTATTTGCTATGGGCGTCCCCTCGGGGTCAAACTCACGGATCAGGCCTTCTCACCTAGAGTGAAGGGGCTTGAAAGTTGGAACCTTATAGTCAATAAAGGATAATGATGCTGTACAATTGTTTTATGTAACCCCAACTTAATGTACCCATATAAAAAGATGGTATTCTTCTTCGCTGGTAACGGGGTTGCCACTAAGATATATCCTTTTGCCCCCCCCCCCTCACCTGGAAATAGCAGCGGACGCACATGCTACTTGCATTGAAAATCAGCAGTCAAACTAGGTGAATCTAGGTGAATCTAGGTCGGTCTGTCTGTCTGTCTGTCTGTCTGTCTGTCTATCTATCTATCTATCTATCTATCTATCTATCTGTCTGTTTATCTATCTATCTATCTATCTATCTATCTATCTATCTATCTATCTATCTATCTATCTGTCTATATATCTATCTATCTATCTAGCTTGCTAGATGGACAGACTCAGAACCAGTGTTGCCAATTTAGCGCGTTTCGCGCTAGATTGAGCGCGTTTCTATTTTTGGCTAAATAGCGCGTTTTCGCCTAAAACATTTTGGCCGTTATGGCCATTTTCTAGCTATTTTTTACCATTTTTAGCGTCTTTTTGGTGGTTTTCGGACATTTCTGGCAATTGAAAAAAATTTAGCGCTTTTTGGCAGTCGAACTAGCGCGAAAATATTTTTTGAGTTGGCAACACTGCCCAGAACAGCTTACCTTTTCTCTTTTGATTGTGAATAGTTTTTCTAGATGTACGATAGTGTGTTTAAAATGTTGAATAGCCGCAGTAGTGCTGTTATGATGGTTGCATTTATCAGTAGGGATAAGTATTGCTTCAATGCGTATTGAAGTACAGGTCATCGTTGGCTAAAGGGTTAACTGATGTTTAAGCGATCACATCATGAAGAGTAACAAACTCCAATCAGGCCTGTTTCGTGGCGGCAATAGTCACGCATTTTCCATTGGTGCCAGAGGTCATTGTTTGAGACAAGGTAACGAAAATATCCAGGATTTTAAATGTTGATTTTTAATGTAGGAAGACCTTCCCAACAGGTTTAGTACGATTTTGCGAGGGTGACTGGGCGCCCAAACTATTTTGACGTTAGCCCATTGGACGACGGACGTTTTGGCGTTGAGATATGCCCAACACATAAGCTCAAGCAAGTCGAAAGCCTCATTTATCCATAAATCCAAAGTTAAGGAGGCTTAACAAAGAACAAATTTAGCCAATGGATCTAATCTGCCTTTTGTGTAAATTTAAAGTAGAAACAGGTTTGTATATACCTTAATTAAATCAAAACAACTTAATGCTGACTTCATCTATGTGCAGTAAAACCAGAGGACACAGCCATAAACTACAAATTCTGAGCTCCACTGGCGTTAGAAAAATATTCCTCTTGGCAAGAGTGACAAACGCATGTGACATCCGAGAATATCGTTGTTTTAACACTTCTCCGGCAGGGGCATTAGTGCGAAGTGAACGCATACTGCCCCAGCCGGAATTTGAACATTGTTCGCCATTGAGGGGAGCGCAATCTGTATAAGATCAGTGAAATGTCACGAGGTTGCTTGGCATAAATCGATGGAATAGATTAAAACCCTTCGTGGCTTTTAGGACGCCTGTACATTATCATTGTAATGCCGTATTGTCACCAACAAATATGGAGATATTATGATATTTGGCTCAATACCCCATAAAGACACTGTTTGTCATAAATGTACACGATTTGGCCTCGGCACTTTAAATATGCATATTTTCAGAGATTATGCCGTAGTCTAAAGCGTTCGAAACCCTTATTATCAATGCCTACAATTACAAAGCCATTTCTGTCCGTTCAATAAACTTCTACATGTTGAATCATGTCACAAAACTCAGTAAACGAAACAAATGCATTGATAAATGCCATTCATCTTTCTCTTCATCATGTTCATTGGGTATGGTCCGAGAGGGGGGCAAAGTGAGACGCCTGACCATCGATTTGCTGTGGGAGACATTTGGTCGTTGCTGTGCACAACATATCAATAACAGATCTCATTTAACGAACGAAAATTATACGGTAACCCCCTACAGTGGACACCGGTTACCACGGTATCTAACCAAACAGTGCAATTTCTACTAGTATCAGTAGGCGGTGCGAGGTGACCGAGATGTTAATGGTTGGATGAAGTGAGTGACGCCACTGCAGGTGCCTGTCGCCACTAAGTCTATTTCACATAACGCATAACCGGAGCTGGAGACAAAGAAACATGATATGTGCAGCCCGGGCCGGGACGACTGAAGACATTACGATAAAAAAGAAATCTATTTTTCATATCTATCTATCTATCTATCTATTTTTCATATCTATCTATCTATCTATTTTTCATATCTATCGATCTATTCCAGTCTGTTCATATCTATCTATCTA
>VCCN01002880.1:359693-373375 GCA_006491835.1 Architeuthis dux
CAGTGGACTTACAACGGCTGATGATGATGATGATGATATATGGATATACAAATACATATATACATTTATGACCAGATATATATGTATACATATAAACGCACACATACATATAAATGCATATACACGCACACACGTCAAACAACATACACACATACATAAGCATAACCACATATACGTACCTGCGCACCATTATATACATTTGTAAACATATACACATATCCACAACTATACATGAGTATAAACATACACACGTATGTGTACATGCACACATATACATGCATGAACACATGTATACCTACAAATAGCCCCACACACACATGTACAGTCGCGTGAACATATATACATATATACACAGATACATCCGCACATATGAACAACACATACATATACGCACACATACATATATACATACACATGCATATATACACATATGAACACATAAATAATCAAATATATGCATACGTATAACACCATACATAGGCAAATATAGACATGCACAAATACATGCATATACGCGCATACATACATAAATACAGGTATGCATATACATACATGTACATAGGCACAGATACATATACACATATAGAAATACATATACAGATACATATATACAACTGCACATACATACACACGTACGCGTAAATAGGCTTTTCTTGTGTCTGGTTTGAATAATTTGTGTGCATGTTTGCTCCTGATTTTATTTCGATGTTGTGTATGTATGTATGAATTTCTATGTGCATACACTGACACCCAGTTTCAAGAAGAAACACACACACAGCATTCACATAAATCAACCTTATCTAGACCCCCACCTCCATACTAGAAAATGGAATCTCTTTACTACCCCATACTGTCCACAGATATAGCTCATCACCGCCCCCTGTTCTCCTACCAACAACACTCTCTCTAGATCTTTCCTAATTCAGTATATATTTCACACAACATGTGAGGAGTTGGACTGCACTCACTGATGTCTTCTGCACACACTGACGTCTTCTGCACCACAAAAGAGCTTCTGAAGACGCCGAATGAACTCTTCTTCGTGGTGTTATAGTTAGCTAGCTGGTCTCGCAGATCATTACTACTAAGTAGTGAGTGCGCTATGGGACCATTATTACGTAAAGCACATGAGTTGTTTATTTTGGGGAGTTGGCCTTGGGTATTCAAACCGCAGATAAGGGGGGCTCCATTCTCTACGTCCTATCGTAAGATTTTGTTACGAACTGAAATTGGTTCTCGGTAAATCACTTTTTTGGTTGTGGTATAATTTGGTTAATATTTGGTAAAATCAGCCAGGAGTAGAACTTCAAGCTTGGCGACTTTCAGTTTTCTCCCTTGCTACAGAGGCCCACCTTGCAAACGTTTTAATAGGTGATGCGTTGGTTGCGAAGACACAGGCCTGTTGACTATGGATTTTTTAATAATCTATGGCAACACTCACTGGATCGCTGTTTGAACAAAAGCGTTTATTATATGACAAAACGTCGATTTTGAATACATGTTTTGTTTAGCAAAGGTGTCTCCCCCAACAGCTGTTTTAGGTATAACCACACCCTCGACAGTATTTACATTTTGATACACCTTGGTAAACAATCACGATTTCTTTTCTGTTTTTTTAATCGTAGGACGAAAACAATGACATTTTTTGGGAGCCAACCTTCTCACAAGAAATAGGATATCAAACTTTAAAAAAACATAATACCTGGACGAAGGTTTATCTTACCATTTCCCTTGCCGTCAACCGTTCGGCGACGCCGCACCCCCATAGACGAAGGTTTAATATCACCAAAGCAGCCTAGCTTAGTGGCTTGTCAAATGTTCAAATGTCATGCTTTCTCCTTTTATTTATTTGTTTTTCATTTTGGGAGAGGTGATGCTCGTGCAGTATTCTGATCTAGGAGAATTACCTTTAGTTTTTCATTTGTTCAATTAGAAAATATTTGTCTGATTTTCTTCAAAGTCACATTGTCGGAAATAGTAGTTACAAAAGAGCAAGGCAGAAGATTTAGATATAGATACATGGTTGCTTTTATATTTAGATGTAGGATTTAGTGAACATTGATTTGATGCTAGATTTAACTCCAAATCGTGATAGGCTAAGTAGATCAATCTTGAGTTTTCTTGTAAAATTATTCCAATCAGTAACGCATTTTTTGGTGATTGAATTTAATCCATATCTAGTTGTTATGCAAGATGGAACATAGAGGCATCCCAGTTTGGAGCCTTTTGTACTTAATGAATGAATTTCATTCGTTTGTTTGAAATACTCTTGTAGACAAGGTGGGGATACCTTATTTAATGAGTCATGTACAAGTAAACAATTTTGCAGAGCCGTTTGATTTTCAAGTTTGAGGATGTTGAGACTAGCATATAAAGGGTTACAATTGGCATGAAAGTCAGAGAAAGATATAGTATGAATGGCCCTATTTGCAATTTGAAAACCATTTTGTTATAGATATTTGAGCTTTGTCCCCATGACAAATGGACGAAAGGAAGGAAATTTATCTTAAATCAGTGATGGGGCGTGCGCAGTGGCGTTTCTAGTTCTAGAAAGCGTGTGTCTGAGGTGGCACTTGGGAGCCGAGATTAGAGGGGGGGGCAAAACTGGAAATGCATGTGACGAGAAATCTTCATTTTTATACTTCACCACGTTGATATACACAACTTATATGAATGATTTTTAAAATATAAGTATAATACTTTACTAAATTGAATAAAATACTACTAAGTCAAACAATTTTCATATAGTTGGGCGTTAATTCACTTTCGCAACCCCAAGCTGTCAGACAACAAAGGAGGTTATTCTCAAAACAAAAACATGGTATATTTCATCGGTTTTACCATAAAATAAACAAAATCCTTTCTTTCGATTTCAACAAATCACCAGACGTGGGGGCGGGGGACTTTCTCCTTCCCTAGCGATCATTAATGGGAAGGGAGGTCGTCTCCCCTTTTGTCCACGGCTTCTTGTGCCGAAACACTACATTAAAAGCTGCCATGTTCAAAATTATTATATTTTTACGGCATAGTTTTTTTTTCTCGAAAATCTGAGATAATCAATCATATATCAGCTACACCCCTACTCTTAATGAATAAATGCGTGTGAGGGTATTAATTTCAATGCCTGGCACAAAGCTATCGTCTTCAAAACTCATTGTTTAGGCTTGAGTACATTGAAGTTTGACATTTAAAATTTGACCTTTTTTGTCTGCAATCTAGAATTATGTATTCTATATATGGGAGCCTTATTATATAAGCAACACTTACATTAATTCTTGACCACTGACAATTCCTTTCTTCATTTTCAATGCATTTCTCTAGTAAAATCATTAGCAATGCATTTACATTATACGCATAATAGCCCTATTCTCTTACTGACGCTTGCATTAATTCCTGACCACTGAAAATCCCTTTGTTCTTGATCTTCAATGCACAACATAGAAATTAAATAATGAAACTTGCTGAACACATTTTAGATCAAAAACTGCAAAATTCGGTGCTTAATAATCATTTTTCTTTACCGCCAGAAATATATAGTTTTTTTTTTAGTGCAGAAAATAACTGAAGCTAAACAGAATTATGGTGGAGTAGAGGTAAAATCAGTGGACAGCTATAAGAACAGCCGAAACGTTGCAATCGGCACTAAATTCAACCGTGATCATAATTTCATTGTTCCCTATCACAAGAATGTGCTGTGTCACTATATGCGTAATCATTAGAATGAATTAACGTTTAGCAGTAATTAAGGTTCAGTAGTAATTAAAGTTTAGTTTAGTAGTAATTGTTTAATAAATACTACACGTGATATCACGTATATATTGGATGTTCCGGGTTTGGGTCAAATTTGGTTTAAACTAACAAACATTTAGTTAAATCTTAATACGTTGCGATATTTATCGCAAAAAAAAACAAAACAAAATGGAAAACATTTCTTTTATTCTTTCAAAATGTTTACATAATTTTTGCTTGGAGGTTATGGCAGCCATAACTATCTCGTTTGCCGCTGCAATTTGATAAATGTTCATTCATTCATTACGCATGCGTAGAATTTGCCTTCATGCAGGGCACCGTCGACAGAGGGGGGAGGGTGGCAACGGAATGGCTGGTCTGAGAACGTGACGGAATGGTCCTGCCGGAACTCTTGGTGCAAGCCACAGACAGAACAGCATCGAAGTGGACTTCAGCTTCTTCTGCTTGGTGATCATCGATATTTATATTCGAAAGATCATTTCTGACCAGACGAACGGAAATGTCATGCTCTTGGCATTTCTCTGTGTAGTCTGGACTTGTGGTGTCAGGGTTCGCCCCCTTTGACTAAGTCAAGTGCTCTTATGACCATTGCAAGTTGCGACGACTAAAAACATTTATTTTTAGAAAGTTACTGTCCCACACGTTCGCGTATGACGTTAAACCGACCTTGTCTTGTGGGGGATCGGGCAAATAGGAGCTTCGTCTGTCCCAGGTTCCCCCCACCGACGACGGTGCAGTAAAGGGACTGAATGGGGATGAATGATATAGGCCGGGGACCAAGCAGAGCCTACCGTGCACCCACCCCCACACACACCTATGATTCTACATTTAGGGTACCAAAATGTTCCTTAGGATGTCCTCTTTCAGAAAAAAGATGTTCCCAAGAAAAAGGTTCGGAAGAACTACCTCATTTGCATAAAACAAAATGGCCACCAGCACACACCCAAAAAGACAGAATTTCATATCTCGTCTCGCAGTTGACATATCTGTGTACTTTAAAAGGTTAAATAATGGTTTTCAGACATGAGGAATTAATAAATCCACGTTATTTTACCATAAAATAATTAATTTATAGGTATTTCAGGCTTTTACAAGAAAATTTCAAGTATACGTTATAGGCAAAATTGTGTATTTAATTCATGTATCTATTTTTTGTCATAGGTTCTTTGACATAAAAATAAGGCATACCCACTACTTTTATGTAAAAAAAACCTATGACAAAAAATAGATACATCAAGGCAAACCCACTATTTTTATGTCAAAAAACCTATGACAAAAAATAAATACACCTAAACCCAAGCCTGGCTATTCTCCTTTTTTTACTTTGTCCTTAAAACTATATATATATGTGTGTGTGTGTATTTTGTGTTTTTAAAGAAACACAATATGTTGAATGTACATAGTGCTCAATATTTTAGTGAATAAATTAATAAGCGAATCCCATAACATATATACAAATTATATATATGTGTATGTATGTATATGTATATCGTTGGAAAGAGGATTTCCTCAGCTTTCCAACGGTGTATCTTGTAGCCTCGCGATTTGGGCTGTAACCTTTTTACAAAGGCCTAATAATTTCCCTTTCAAATCTTATTTTTGTTAGAATTAAGAACCATGCAATTCATTCTGTTTTGAAGTCGCGTCACTTGTCCTATCTTTGATCACAGCAGATAAGTGTTTCGGGGTCTTGCTTCAGTGGTTAAGCTTCTCTTTCCCTTGGTCTTCGACTGAGGTCTTCTTTTTTCATTTATTTAACCGTGATGGTAACACTTCTCGCTCGTGAGAAAACAACAAACAACAACACAACGCATAGCAAAACAAGAGATAAGAGAACAGAAGACCGACTATAAGATTATTATTATACAAGCGAATAATGTATGAGCCGACAAAGGCAAAATTCAGAAGATTCTATGGTATAATCAAGAATACTTAATCTCTGAACTTCAGAAAAGACCGAATCCTTGTGTTGAAAACAACAAAGACGAAAACATTAGAATAAAAGATCTATGGAATACTGAACATTGTTAGTCACGGAACTTGAGAAGGCAAATTATACGCATGCGCAATGAATGAATGAATGAACATTTGTTAAATTGCAGCGACAAGCAAGATAATTAAGGCTGCCATAACCTCCAGGCAAAAATTATGTAAACATTTTGAAAGAAATTTTTAAATGATAATTATCGCAATGTGTTAAGATTTAACTAAAATTATAAAAACAATATAAACAACAACAATAAATATTCACGTCTGTCTCGAAATGAATTTTTTCTCTCGCTTCCAAAAGATGCGCTGATGAAGACAAGAAGTCAAAGCTAGTCTGCAAAACGCAAGAAAATAAACTAAATGTTTGTTAGTTTAAACTAAATTTGACACAAACCCGGAGCACCCAATATATACGTGATATCACGGGTAGTATTTATTAAACAATAACTACTAAACTAAACTTTGATTACTACTAAACCGTAATTACTAGTTTCCATAACACATTGAAATCAATGTTAAGCTCTAAAGAGTAGACGCATCCGTCATGGAGCATTGGTTCGCGTCGTATCACGTAATGGCGGTGTCATTTATATTTAATCGAATTGAATCAGCTGGAGTTTACACACAAAGCCTGAATGAATCTTACACTCGTTGGTCATACGCTTAAAGTATTTGATAACTCATTAGACGACATGTAGGATCATGCCAAGTATTTTGGTTATGTTCAAAATCTGGTTATAATTACACTTATTTATTTTCTTAAAATCGTGTATCGACACGTTGTTCTTTGTGAAGCCGGCCGAGTGACCGACTCTATTTCCGACCGACTGAGTTGACGACTTTTATGCGTATGAGGTGCGCGTGGCCGGACGGTTAACGGCAACGGAGAATAGGATCCGGGAGCCGAATACAAACTCCGGCTGACACGGTTTGCGTTTACTTCGCACTAATTGGAAAAGGCATGAATCCACCCCGCCGCCCCCGCTAACATGCCATCCATTGGCCAGCGTGGCAGGGTAAGCCCACCCCTTTGTCTTAAGCTTACAACAGACCTTGGAGAAGGCCTCTGTCTAGCAAAGAGTTCAGGGAATTTGACCATGAAAAAAAATAACTTACTCTAGCTCCTATTTTCTCCGAAGTAGTCTCTTTTCCCTGGTGCTTGCACACTAGCTTACAAAGGGTAGCGGCAAAAGTCCGTACTACATTTAGATCTGGTGCACTGTTCAAAATGATTAAACAATTACTACTAAACTAAACTTTAATTACTAGTTTCCATAACACATTGAAATCAATGTTAAGCTCTAAAGAGTAGACTCTTCCGTCATGGAGCATTGGTTCGTGTCGTATCACGTAATGGCGGTGTCATCCATATTTAATCGAATTGAATCAGCTGGAGATTACACACACAGCCTGGAGCGCTGTTCAAAATCCCCGAACATTTGGGCAGCATCTCGTGTGTATGTTGGCGTGTGTGAGAGAAACGATAAGAGAGAGAATGGGAATATTGCCTGTTACACGCGCGCACATACACATACATGCACACACACACATGTATTTGACAAAGTTTTTTTCGTAAGGCTTCTTACATCCGTCCATGTGTTCGGATTTTGCTCGGCAGAGAATGTAGGAAGAGGAGGGGGGGTATACTGCTTCATGCTGGTCATCTAGCTATTTTCTAGAACGGGGATTCGTGGCATTGGGCCCAATGCAGTAGTCCCCACTTATCCACAGATGCCTGAAACCGCGGATAGCACTGAACTCTGTGCAGGTGCAGTTAGTTGTGCATTTCTTTTTAGTGCCAATGGTTGGTGTTCGAGCCTAGATAAAAGCCAGGATTTCGAATGCTAATTTGTCAGGCAAGTATCACTGATTGATTGGAGCAACTCAATCTTCCTACTCTCGTTTCTCATTATTCAGCTTTGTACCGGATATATGTTTATATATATATATATATATATATATGTGTGTATATATATTTTACAAAAATTGTCTTTGTTATTCTCAGTATAAATTTCTATAAAAAAAAACCTGGAACACTTCTGACAGCATTCATCGATCATTTGTAAGCATTTTGTGAATTCTGTTTCTCAGAATGTAATTCTAGATGACAGGTATTGAAAAGTATCGAATAACACGAGCAATTGTATTGAACTAATTATATAGTTATGGCTATTTTGCTATTGTCGTTTTGTTTTTTGTGTTTCCCACGGGAACAACGTTTAGATTTTTAGTGTTGGAGTAGATTAGGCAATGCAGAAATAATAGCATTGATTTAAAAAGAGATAACATAAAATAGGAATACAAATAAAGAAACGACGAAGAAGGGAGGAGAAGATGGGAAGGAAGAGAGAAAAGGGGACTATGGGGAGTTTTGAAGGAAAGGAGCAAAGGGAGACAGGGAGGAGGAAATAAGGATCAAGAGATAATATAGAGAAAGGGAAGATGAGAAGGGAGAGAGGGGATGGAAGATGGTGTGGAAAGGGGGGGTCAGGAAAGAGAGGAAAGAATGTAAGGGAGTATGAGAGGAAAGAGGGGAAAGGGGGCGGAATGGCTATGGCTACACTCATGCTTATTGTGTTCCTTGTCGTGTCTTTTCTTGTAGGGAGCTTGGTTTCGGCAATCATCATTTAAATATAAACACAGGTACAAGTTAAGAAGTGTGGTCCCATTGCTGTATTTTCGCATCTCATACTCCATATTGCCGACATTCCTGTTGTGGCGCGTTAGGGGTGGGAATATGGTTTAGGTGATGGAAGAGATGAAAGGGCACAAGGGAGGATGGAATGAAAAGGAAGGAAGTAAAGGAGCAAGGGAAAATGAAAAGCGAAGAAAGATGGCGAAATAGCAAGAAGAGACAAATAGGGGATGAATAATTATCTCAGAAGGAAAGAAAGAGAAAATAACCTATAATAACCTTTCATAAACCAAAATGGCGTAAAGCGAAGAAGCAATTGCCATTGATTTATATGGGGAAAAGGGGGATTGATTTTGTTCAGCGGCATATCAACACTTAATGGGTCATTTAAAGCCGAAATCAGTTTAAAATCCCCAAAATAGTGTCTTGCGAAAAAAAAAATGTTTTTTATTTGTTTTGTTTTTTAAATTAGAGTCTTGCGACTTTGGTGAAGGGTTATTTTTCCTTAACTAGTCTTGCGACTTTGGTGAAGGGTTATTTTTCCTTAACTAGAGACTTGCGATTTGTTGAACGGTGATTTAAAAAAAAATAGTCTTGCGACTTTGGTGCAAAACCAGGTGGCGACTGTTGTGGGTGGGGGGATCTTACCCCTCTGCAGTCGGTGTATTCTAGGCCCCAGTCGACAGGGCAAGGAAAAGGGGGAGGGAACATTGAAAATCTACATGGAAGACAGATAACATAATAACAGAATGGAGAATATAGAACGACTAAGAGTTAACGCATATAAAAAAAAAGATTATCTGTAGGTGCTGGTTTATGAACGATTTTTTTCTTCTTTTCTTTCGGGTGTTTGGTTAACGAAAAACGTGCTGCATTTCTTTTTATCGCTGCACGTTTCTCACGACCCCAGGTTTTGGCACTTAAGAGAGAAAAGCAAAAAAAAAGAAATCCGAATTTCCCTTTGGATAAAGATCAACGATCACGACTGTAACCAACAAATCATTTCTTTGTCAACTGTGTCTCGTGTTTTGTGACTATTCACGATCACACAGGTGTTGGCGCTCTCCAAAAATACACCCAGAATACAGAATAAACCCCTTTGTTGTTTTTGTTATTGAAAAGACGTTTTTTGCATACAATGGGATCTTGGTTTCTCGATGGCTACACTCATGCTTATTGTGTTCCTTATCGTGTCTTTTCTTGTAAGGAGCTTAGTTTCGGCAATCATCATTTAAATAGAAACACAGGTACAAGCAGTGTTGCCAATTTAGCGCGTTTCGCGCTAGATTTAGCACCTTTCTTGTTTTGGCATTGCAAAACGCTAAATTAGCGCGTTTTCGCCTAAAACATTTTGGCCGTTTCTGGCTATTTTTGACCATTTTCGCGTCTTTTTGGTGATATTTGGCAATTTTTGGCAATTTAAAAAAAATTAGCGCTTTTTTTATATCTGTCAAGTCATATTTTGATACGTTTTCACGCATTAATGGAAAATTCTCACATATTTTATAAAAAGTGTCAAATTCTCACGCATTTCATGAAAGGTGAGAAATTTTATAAAAAGTGAATTTTTATAAAAGCGTGAACCTTTTGGTTAATGATTAACAATTGTTGGTTGTTTATTTGTATGTATTCAGTATATTTTTACAGAACTTAGGAACTCACATTATTTTGACAGATCACATACAGAACTTTTGAAACATGTTTTAAGTGCCCCCCCCCCCGCCCTTTCCGGACGGGTACGATTCTCACTCATTTTCAACATTGAAACTTGGTATGCTTTCTGGCAGTCAAACTATTTTTTGAGTTGGCAACACTGGGTACAAGTTAAGAAGAGCAGTTCTTAAAAAGAAGTGTGGTCCCATTTATTTTCGCATCTTATACTCCATATTGCCGACATTCCTTTTGTAGCGTGTTAGGGGTGGGAATAGGTTTAGGTAATTCGGGACCACAGTTATTAGAATATGATATGCGAAAATAAAGCAATACTACTAGCTTCATTTCAGGGACTGCACTAGTTTACTTATACCTAAACATAATTGGGGCTAAGACTCTTGAGTTTTATATCTGATTTTCTGAGGCGAGATGTTATTACTATTATACATTGACTCTTTCGAGCAAGTTTCTTCGTCTTTGTTGTCTTTATCAATACGTTTCGTCCGATGTGCTACCCGGCCTTCCTCAGGTGTCTGTATCATTTGGTGACCTTCTGAGAATATCGAACAGAACTCTTTATTTTATATACCTGGGTGATGTTGTTCTTATTCCTCTACTTATCGAATTCATAAAACATATTCAAATGTACATAAATACAAACAACATCTACAATTTAACACAACTTATAGATCAGACTCCCTTGAAAATCTCATCAGACAGATCCAAAAAATGTCCTTGCAAGCTCTTTCCATGATTTTATCTAAATTATTTTAAAAACTCTGTATACTATTCTTATTTTTAACACGACTAGGCAACTTATTCCAAAAATATATTACTCTATTAGAAAAAAAAGATCTAATTGTTTAGTAGATTTAGTTTTTGAAATCTGTCTTGTCAATAGATTTCCAGTTAGAGGAGAGATGTTAAAGAATGGTGTACCATATTTAGAAATTCCTTTAATTATTTTCAATGTCTCAATCCCACCCCTCATTCTTCTCTCTAGCAAAGGACGTTGACTTTATACCGAGCTTGTGTATATTTCGGCTTACAAAAGATCCACGGATTGGAAGGTTACAGAATGCAATAGATACCTGAAGATGGCCGGAGACTACAGCGGCGGAAACGTTGTGATAAAGGCAACAAAAGAAGGAAACAGACCCGAGAGAATCATTGTATAACATTATTATGTAAATTTCTGATTCTGAGATGAGAACAGGTACAGGTTTCCCCCGTTATCCGCAAGTAGAGCGTTCGTATAAAAGTCTTTCGCAAGCCGAAATGGCGTAAAGCGAAGAAGCAATTACCATTAATTTATATGGGAAAATCTTTTGAGCGTTACCATCATAACCATTTTTGGTGTTTGGTATGTACGTCGGAGTTTGGGGTGGTGGAAGGTACAGTAGATTGAGGTGTGGGAGAGAGAGAGGAAGAGGGTACGTGCTACTTCTATAACGTCTCGCAGCAAAAAAGGTGCTGGACGCCATTTCTGCTTTTTTCTTTTTATCGTAAAAGAGTGCCGTTCAGCTTACAAAAGATCCACGGATTGGAAGGTTACCGAATGCAATAGATACCTGAGGATGGCCGGAGACTATTGCGGCCGAAATCTTTTCTTTTTCTTTATCACGATAGTTTATCCTTTCCTCACCTGTTAAATTTGTAAGGATCAAGAGTACCGCCAACATTTTATTCAAAGCAAGACAATCATGCTTTTGGCTTCCCAATAATTACAGAACTCCTAATGTTTTAATTCTATTGCACCCCCCCTGCGCCATTAACGAGAGGCCCCAATTTAAAAGAAGGTGCAACATTCACCTTTGCACGTCCTTAGGATCTTGTTGGCAAGGCTGGATTTAGACTCTTCAGGTTTGGTGTGTCCCTCATACACAGAAATTAAAATACACAGAAAATCACAAAGTTTACACATCAACATCCGTTTATTGCATGTAACTGATGCTGACAAGTTTAACATACATAGAAATTGTATTCTTTATTTTTAGAAACTTTATTCTTTATTTTAAAATCTTTTTTAAATTACAGACTTAGAATTTTTTTTAAATTTTCAAAAATGTCAACAAAATGGCGGACCTAAGAAAATTATAGTTTTAAACTTAAAATTGACTTTTAAGAGCACAATTCTACGTTGAATTTTTTTTCATTTTTTTCCGGACACATATTTGGACTTTATTCTTTCTAACAAAAACAAGAAAAAACTTAAAAACAGCAGTTTTTAAATTTTAATTTTCCGTTTTAAAATGGGGTGTCCAAAGCCGCAGAAATGCCTAATAGAAAGATTAAATCAGTTATATATTATACATGTAAATACATGCCAGCAAAACTCCAAGTAGATATTTAGTATTTCCATTCTCCAATTACGGTAGATCCGAATTACAAGCAGTCATTTTATTAATTTATTTAAAACAATTGAAGACGTATAATGACATGCATTCCAAGCAATTATTTCTTATTAAAGAAACTAATTTTTTAATTATTATATTTGTGCATAGGGGGGACCCTGGGGCAATATGAATCCGGCCCTGTCTGTTGGACTCGATTTTGAGCGAACATAAAATGCCTGTTTAATCTCACTGTTTGATTCGGACAATCTGAACTCGTTTTTAATTAAGGCATAATGTATAATCCACAAAGAACTGTCTGTTGCTACCGTTTATACAGTTAAAAAAAGGAAGTTGAATTCTAAATAATACTCCTCCTCGTGGATAAACCTCTAAATATTTCCCTAAACGCACCCATCAAACACGTCACCTTCCCATACCGACCTGAACAACATTATTGTGTAGCCGAATATCTTAACCTTTAACGCACCTCTTGATCTGGGTGGAATTTCAAAGACTACTAAATTTTAATATTCCCCACCCCGTCTTGCAACTGTGCACCTTTTTTTCGAACATTTGACTCTATAGCCACCACCACCACCCCATATAATAATCTTATTCTTCTGTTTTCTTCGTTTTTCCTTTTCTTCTTTTTTCTGTGTTTATCTTTTTTCTTTTGGTTCTTTTTTCTTTTTCTTTCTTCTTCTTTCATTTCCGCTTTCTTTTTTTTCTGTGTTTATCTTTTTCTTTTCGTCCTTTTTTCTTCTTCTTCTTACGTTTTCTTTTTCTTTTTTCTGTGTTCATCTTTTTCTTTTCGTTCTTTTTCCTATTTATCTGCTGGCTCATTCTACCCTTTTTTTCTTTTCCTTTTCTCCTTCTTCTTCTACTTTTCTTCTACTTTTCTTCTTCTTCTTCTTCTTCTTCTTCTTCTTCTTCTTCTAGTTTTCTTCTTCTTTCAAATCTGCACGAAAATCCATTTTATTTGCTACTAAAAGTCCATTCCATTACATTCACACAAAACACAATGACTTCATGCGTGACTAACTACCGTTTCAGCTGTTGCTTGTTTCTATCTATTCATGCTGGGTGGGTGGTGGTCATTGTCGTCCCTCTCGTATGACCGACCGATCAAAGCTAGAATAACATAAATACAATTAGAAGCCTCTTATTGAACCGACTGCATTCGGTTGCTAAGCACTGGTATAGATTAGGTTTCGTAGTTCAGGGATTTTTTGGAGATTATTGATTTCTTTTTTTTTTTTCTCAATAAGATCATGTCAGGATCATTGTTGATAGTTTATGTAGGTTTATAATCCCCCCCC
>VCCN01002880.1:376887-390943 GCA_006491835.1 Architeuthis dux
GGTAATTGCTACTTCGCTTTACGCCATTTCGGCTTACGAAAGGTTTCATAGGATTGGTTATACTTAATTACAATACGAGTTAAAATACGTGCGTTGTTTGAAACTTAACCTAGTGGAAGGTGCTTTACATACGCACATGTACTATTAATAAGTTTTAACGTAATATATATTCTTTTGTATATTATAGTTAGGCGAGTTAGACAGTTAAAAGAGATTAAAAACACAGCAAATGCAACACTACACTATAAACAATTACTTTCACAGTTCCAACTGATAATAGCTAACATTCGTTTAAAAATACTCAAATTCAATTCAAACAATTAAATTCTATCTAGTTTTTAAATCTATTATGTTTTTCTTTTACACTTTCTGTTCATTCTCTCTTCTACAGTCTCTCGAGAACGTGGCGTTAACTTGCTTACTCTATCATCATTTCTATAATAGTCAAACTCCAGTCCAAGTCTGGAGTTGACTTTGTTTTTCTATCGTAACAAGAACAATCGTCTCCAAATTTAGGGTAGTAAACATTAACATCCCCCTACTTGATTTGGAATTACCACCAACTGATTGGTAGGCGGGTCTCTTACCGACTGAGCTAAATTAACAAATCTTACATATGTATTACGCACAAATCTTTATATATATGAATAAATATTGCGTTTTATATATGTGGATTGTTACTGTTGTTGTTTTATTATTATTTAATTTTTCTTTTCTACATACTTGCTTTATTATTATTAATTTGCTTGTTGAGTTTGGGGAGAGATATATGTATTCCCTTATGTTTGTCTGTCCACACAATCCTATCACCAAAAGTTTTGAATTTCAAGGATATTCTGTGAATGGGTAGGCCATGGGCTAAGGAAGAATTGATTAAGCTTTGAGGCGGATCCAGGGATTTCTTTTCGATTAAGAAATATTTTTCCATTAATACAATTAGTCCGGAAATTAAAAAATCAGAACTTACAGTTACTTTCCTTACACTGTAGCTATATATGAACTGATTTTCATCTAGTCTTTTAGTTCGTATATGGCGTATGCACACCATGAGTGCTATCTAGTTATTATTGTCATCATTATTGTTTGTTGCTTTTGCCATTCTTTATTCGAGTTGATTCCTCGAATGCTGTCACAGATTCGTCTAGTCTAGAAAAAGAGACGCCTAACAAGATGGCTGCTCTCCAAACCGAATGACTTACAAAATGGTGGCCAATCGAAAACCAAAAACGTAATGATTTATAAGCTTTACGAATCCTGATTATTGGAGGGCTTTCCAATCGTAACACGAGATCACCAAATGACATACCAGCATTGTCTAGTACAGGACATAAAAGCATATATATATATATATATATATATATATATATTATATGAAACTAAGATAACACTATATTCTTTAATCATTTATTTTAAACCATATTAAATACGTCTCATTATGAATAAATATAAACTCTAATACAGTTCTTAGCGGTAGTGCTACAGATGAAGAATCATCGAGAACGATGAAATAGTACATCGAGTAATATAGAACTTAACCATGCCATATTAATTGTTACTTTCATCATTAGAAATAATGGAAAAAAAACAGATTGCTGTACCCTTTTATTGTAAAATAATACGGACAGGAGAAAGTTTTGCAAAGCAAGTAGGGTTAGTTGAAGACGGTAGATGTAGTAAACCAATCAAACGCCCTTGCACGGGCTTTTTGAAATCTCGTGCTTCTGATTGGTCGAACCGTTAGACAAAGAGTTTGATTCTTTTTGGCGGTAAAATACGTTGGACTCGACAGTCGGCAATGAATCTTGAATCTTGGCAAAAGGCAGACATGTCCCACCGGACAGGGGGAGGCAAACAGAGAGTGGGGGAGTTAGCTAGATGTTAAAGTGGGAGAATGGTGGCAGCCAGCCAACGACCCATTACAGTAGTTGACGCTTTGCCGAAGTGTTGGAATCCGAGCCATGGTTGAATCCTAGAAATAAAGGAATCAATTTTAACAGACGGTCCCTGTTGTTTTATTTTCTCTTAAGACGGAGAAGCTCTGCGTAATTTGCGTTTCCCCCCCACAGGTATCAACCAGGAAGATATTTTATATTTATCTCTCATCTCTCCATCGTATCCGGTGGGGCATTTTTGGGCCATGAACCTGCCTGGTCGCCGACTTCGATGCTAAAGACTGCTGCAACACACACATACACGAGGTTCACGTCATCATTCATCGATAGTGGTATATTATATATATTTTCAAATGTGTCAGTATCAAGGTATTTTTAGTGGTTGATGTAACAGATGATCTTTGAAGGTTACATTCAGTAGAATTGATATAATATTGTCTTGTTAATATTATTCTATGATTAATTGCTTATATCATATAACAGCCATCTTTGATTATAAGAAACCCATTTTATTTTAAATATTTTCTAAATCTTTTAAAAACGTTTTTGTATATATTATTATATTATACTACAATTTTCATTCATACTTATTTATATAGATACATAAACGAAAGACATTTTTACTTAATACATAATAATATTAAATGGTGAAAAGAAATCATCATTTAAGAATAATAGTATATTCCATATGGTTAACGGGCCGGATTTGGCCCGCCGGGCGTAGTTTGCAGATTCTAGGTTACCTAACTTCTGATTGGTCAATGCAATGGTTCGGGTTACTTCCATATTTTAAATAAATTTTAACTGGAATGGGTGACTTGATTCAATGGGAATCAGAATTCGAAATCATTGTTTTTACCGAGATTTGGACATCGATCACTGGTGCCATTGAGAAATACGCGACTATTTCAGCAACTAAGACCTGCTTAGCGGTTGAAATAGTTCCGTATTTTCGACTTTCATTCACTTCAATTTCTATGTTTTTCTCTCTAAATCACCATCCTCAATTTCTGTCGCCTCTAGCTGACTTTCCTTTTCAACGTTAAGACATCTGCTGGAGTAGTTGCGTATTTCCCACTGGCGCTCGGTGTTCGATCCCAGATAAAAGCCATGGTTCGAGTGCCGATTTTTCAAGCCGATTTTTCAAGCCGGAAGATTAGCACAATACGACCTTCATACACATTTACATCCATTTAGGCAGTCATGGAAGGAGATGGGAAAGGCCTTTGTCCAGCAGTGGACTTATAACGTGCCGGACTGATCTAAGCTAGTAAAACACACGTACCTGCATCGGCGAGAAAACGCAACTGCCTCTGCCACCAAGCAAGCAAGCTTCTTCTGAACTAGTTGAAAAATACTTTTAAAAATGTATTTAGTCAAACTCCAGTTCAAGTTGGAGTTGATTTTGCCCCCCTCCCCGTAAGAAGAACAAGAACAATCCTGACCAAATTCTTCACTGTTTGTCTATCACGTCTCATTAAACCAAACCTATATATAAAATTAACATTTCCTTTACCGTGATTTAAAATCACGACCATTGATTTATTATATATACAGGATGTCCTAAAGTCTGGACACATAGGCAAATCCTTTCTTCTTTCGACAAACTCATATTTAATCTGTGGGGCAAAACAAATATCATCATCATCAGCAGCAGCTGGATAAAGGCCTTTCCCATCTCTTTCCATGACAATCTATCTTGTGCTAACCTCTGCCAAGTCTTACCGGCAAACCTTTCTATCTCGTCCCTCCATCTTGTATCTGGTCTTTTATCTACTTCGTTTATTGTCCCATGGGCACCAATTGGTTAGTCCCCCCCATCTATTGTCATCTCTTCTCGCTAGGTGACCAGCCCATCCACTTTTGCTGCTTAATTAGTTGTATAATGTCTTTCACTCTAGTCCTCTCTCTGATCCATGTTGATCTTTTTCTATCTCTTAGAGTTATCCCTAGCATTGCTCTTTCCATGGCTCTCTGTGCTATTCTGAGCTGGCTTTCAGCTCGTTTGGTTAAAACAAATATAGTTAGTTATAAATAGTGATATTTCCTGTGTGTCCAGACTTTAGGGACACCCTGTACAATACAAAAGTTGCAGTAATCATCTTCAGTCGGAATAGAAGTAGGGGTCGCGTTTGACCCTGCAGCAACCAGGCTTGTTTTGTTATTCTGCCTTCCCTGGTTGATAATGAGTGTCATTGAACAATCATCAGATTGATAACCAAGGATCTTTTTTTCTTTTGTCCGTCGCTCTGCCACTCAGCTTTACTCATAAGTGCTCGCGTGTCTACGTGGCAATCAATATCGGAGAAAGGTTGAGAAAACAGGTAGAAGAGAAAGGTGGTAAATGAACAAAGGAGAGTTGACGCGTGTTTGGATAAATTCTTAGCGACCGACGGATTTTCAAATCCACTTCCCCCAAAAGCCGATTAGACGTAAAAAGGCTTTACTGCGAGTTTACTTTAACATGATGAAGGTCGGCCAACATATTTGTTCAAGACATTTGTCAGCACGAAGGAAATTCTCAGCCCTCCCTTCGTCAGAATTGCTTTCTGGGTAGGTTGCAAGCGGTGTTGCCAATTTAGGCCGTTTCGCGCTAGATTTAGCGTGTTTCTTGTTTTGGCAGTGCAAAAAGCGCTAAATTAGCGCGTTTTCGCCTAAAATATTTCGGCTATTTTTGACCATTTTTAGCGTCTTTTTGGTGGTTTTTAGCCATTTTTCGCTATTTAACAAAATTTAGCGCTTTTTTACAGTCAAACTAGCGCGAAAATATTTTTTGAGTTGGCAACACTGGTTGCAAGTTTTAAAGTTGAGGAAAACCGACGACATTTGCATCGGGGAAATGCGTAGCGGAGACCCAAGTGAAAGAAAAAGTAAGTCGTAAAAGTAAGCAAGTTATCTCCCTTTTAAATGGAAAACAGGAAGTATTATGACATCATCATCATCAGCAACAGCCGTTATAGGTCCACTGCTGGACAACGGCCTTTCCACGACGACCTAGATTGTGCTAACCTCTGCCACGTCTTACCGGCAAACCTTTCTATCTCATCTCTCCTTCTTGTATCTGGTCTTTTTCTACTGCATTTACTGTCGCATGGGCACCAGTCGGTTAGTCTTTTCCCCCATCTATTGTCATTTCTTCTTGCCAGGTGGCCAGCCCATCTCCATTTTTGCTTAATTATTTGTATAATATCTTTCACACTGGTCTTCCCTCTGATCCATGTTGATCTTTTTCTATCTCTTAGAGTTATCCCTAGCATTGCCCTTTACATGGCTCTCTGTGCGATTCTGAGTTGATTTTCAGCTCGTTTTGTTAATTTCGATGTTTTCATAAGTCATAAGGCTGGTATTATGCAACCGTTGTATACTTTACGCTTTAAGCATTCAGCATATATATAAATAAATGGTATGTATCATTCGCTCTTCGAAAGTTCGCTTTTCGCCACTTTTTCGCTCTTACGAAAAAAGGCAAAAACCGAAAATAGCGTTTGCTTTGCAGCTACCGTTATAGAGGCAGCGTGTACCCATTTTCCCCAGTCTCAGGTACCCCCTCCAGAACCCGAACTTCGAACGACCCAGCCTAGCCTAACATAACATCACCATTTTGGGGGGGTCCTGGGAATGCTCAAAACCTTTTCTTTCCTTCTGATGATTACATATATAATGACACAGCAAAGTTTGGCGTTAGAGAAGGAATGAAACAATAGTCATCATCGTATTTTGGCGCTGACTAAACGTCCGCTCGGATAGTTGGCACGCAGAGGATCCTGGGTTCGATTTCCGCTATGAGCGACGAGTGGGGAAAATCTGTCCTAATCAGGAGTTTAGTTTACTAATTTAAGGGAAATTAAACTCTTCATTAGGACAGATTTCCCTGGGCACCCAGCAGCTACTTGAGTACACTCTAAGCTGTGGCTTCTAGAGGACTTGCATCCTGCCAAGTGGGTGGTCATAAAAACTTGGAGGAATAAAGTCCTGGTCTCGACCAGACTTAAGACTTGCATGGATCATTAAGCTGATGCATGCTACAGAAACCGGAACTTCATCACCGATCTCCATACTCCATTGGGCGTTTTCTCTTAAGAGACATATTCTCTTACCTGTATCTGAACCCGATATACGAGGGCGGATTTCGGCTTTGCTTATTGCTATAATTGCTTCCCAATGAGTTCATCGCAGTCTCTCCATTTAGATTCAAGCATTGTGTACACAGACACAATGATGAATGATGATTAAGCACGATGATTTATGCCAGTTTTGACATAAAAAATGCTTCAGTAACTTTCAACACTGTACGTTGGGGCGTTAAAAATGAATAAAAAAAACAGGTTTGCTAACCATTGCTTCCACAACGATGTGGTCTAATAGTCAAAGTATTGTTTTATATTTAAATCATACTAAGTCCTTGTGGTTCAGTGGTAAGTGAGTCATGCTGAGGTCACACCCATCAAACAGCATTCCTATAAAATTCAGAATATTAAAAACCGTTTCTCGAGATACTCAAAATGATACTTTCTGGACAGCACATCTTCACCTATACACGAATACATACGTTATTCCCAGGCTTTTTAAGGTACGGTCTCTTGTATGAATGAATGAATGGCTTCGCGAACGAAGATTTTGAAGATGGCCCTCCACAGCATTTGGACCATAGACGGCGGGACCAATGTGCGGAGTAAACCTCCAGCCTGAGCAGTGTAGTTTTAAGGTGAAGTGCGACTTTCCCGGGGTCGACCCCACCCTTTAAACCAAGGGTTTGCTTCCTATGGGCCACCGGAGTGGCGCGGATAGGGGCTGAGCCCATCGGTCGTAGGTTTGACAGGAGTGTCCTTCTCCTGACAGATGCCCGAGCTAGCTAAGGAGGTCTGATGCCCCCTTGCGTGAATGTTCCGACAGTAAAGCTGAACTGTGGTTAGACCATCCCGTAGTTGGTAGAAGCCTGAGCTGGCTATAGGGTTCTACCGACCCTTTGAAGGAGAACCAGGATGGAATGGCTGTCTACAACTTTGATCACTAGCTGTTGCTAGAAACGTCACAAATCTGATGGAAAGTGAAACGTATTAAATAAGAAAAGTAGTGTTTAGCAGAGGTCTATGGGAACTTTCTTGTGGATTGGGTGGCGCTTCGTAATTGTGACGAAAATATCCTTTAAGGGAGCAGTCGCTGTTCTATAAAATCTTGCAAGCGGGTGATCGTTGAAATACTTGTTTAATGTCAGGTGGAAAACAGTCTGTCTTGAAGAAAGTCACTCTGATTTCAAAACCTGAAGTCTTTGATGCGATTGCTTGTCTTTGTTTGTGTAGTGATTGCAAAACAAACGGAAGTTGCTTCTCGTGTCTCATGACACTTGAGGTAATCCATAGAGACCCACTCATTTTCTGTAGCAATTGTGGGTTTTTGCGTGACCGGGGTGCAAGATGGACTGCCTTACAGGACCAAAGGGCTTATTGTAATTGCTTGTGATAAATATGGCTTGAACGGAAAACTGCATCCTTTGCTCCATCGATCAATACCACCCAAACATATCCCTTTAGATAACTTAAGGCGAGCGTGTGTTACTAATGTATAGCAATTGCAATGAAAATAACAAATAGATAATCAATATCAAGGTATTACTTTGATAACAAACAAAGGTTTAATAAACAAATAATACATAAATGAAAATTTAAATTATGTTCGTTGTTGAAAGAAATACAGTATACTTTGCTCCAGGGACCAATATCCCCAAACCACATCCCTTTAGTGTTAAGACAAGCGTGTGTCACAAATATAGAGAAATTGCAATGATCATGAATAGATAACAGATATCAAGATTTTAATTTGATAACAAACAAACATTTCACTGACAATACATAAATGAAATCTGATAGTATACAGAAATCATCACTTTTCGAAATTTCGCTTTACGCTAATTCTTCTCTTTTATGAAAAGCGAGAATGGCGTTCAGTGTTTGTTTTAGAGAAAGCTATTATAGAAGCAGAGTGTACCCTCTTCTTTTCCTCCTACACCTCAACTTCTGACGACTCAGCCTAACATACAATAATCACCATTTTGTGTTTTGCATATAAATTAAAGGTAATTGCTTCTATGCTTTATACCATTTCGGCTTACGAAAGTTTTTTTTTTTATAGGAACGGACTACTTTCGGATAGTGGGGGAAATTGTAATTGTCTTTGTAACCAATTGTTAGTACATGAGTAAATGTTATTGTGTATATACCAATCAGTTTGTAAAATAAACTAGTAGTAAGTTTGCTTTCAGTCTATGCCAACTACGGGTAAAGTTATGAATGGCCGCGCATCGGTGCACAACGAAACATTTTTAAAAGTTGATATCTACGTTATTTTTAGAGCTACAGTGCTCAGTTTTTTTAATTTATTTTGAAGCTTGAACACTCTATGAATCATATTGCTGAGTGTTCAAGCTTTAAAATAAAAAATAAAAAAATAACGGAAATATCAACTTTTGAAAACCGGTGTGTTGGGCACTTACCATTCGCGGTCAATCATATATTAAACATAGCTTAGTCCTCATACACGAACATGTTGCGCCAACCCTCGAAACGATGAGGGCCAGCCTTGAACCTTGAACACTGTATGAATCATAATGCAGATTGTTAAAAAACTGAGCATTGTAGCTCTAAAAATAACGAAAATATCAACTTTTGAAAATGGTGCGTTGGGTACTTATCATGCGTGGCCACCCATATATTAAGCTTATTTATAAAGCAAGTGATAACGATAATGTACAAGTAAATAGAGAAAGGGGTTCACTCATATATTAAGCTTACTTATATAACAAGTGATAGCGATAATGTACAAGTAAATAGAGAAAAGGCTTCATGATGAAGAAGAAGAGTCTCTTGCACTGAGTGATGATATACGGTTAGTCTGTTTAGATCCAACCGTGTCAGATCCCAAGTAAAAACAAAATGTTTTTTACGATGGCTCAGGAAGAGACCTAACTTGGCACACTTGTCCAAAGCGAATGGTAAAGATATCGACTGTTTTTAAATGAATCATTTTGCTCTTCGTGTCAGAGGCTGCAGTGCTCTTTTCCCTCCCACGCGTGCTCTGTTCATCAAAATAAGAGACTTCATGAGTGAGTGCCTACGTATGAATGTGTCTGTCAGTGGAAAGCCTGAGTTTTGGTCAGGCCAACAAGAGGATGAGTGATTAAAATCTTAAATTTCCTTTCATTTTATGCTTCCTGGTTCTTTAGTTCCTTCCATAGTTCCATAACTGGCAAAGGACATGTGAAATGATGTTAAACTTACTGATGCTACCAACGTTTGGGTTCACTTCGAACTAATGCCCTTGGGAAAGGCATGAATCCAACTGTTCTCCCCTTAGTTATGGGTGTATAGTAGGACAGACGGGCTATCTAGCCATGGTTGGCAACCAGTCTAGGAGAGGGACAACTCTGATTCCAAAACCAGCCTGAAGAGGGATGGGTTTCGTCAACCTATCTCGCCTTTGACACACCCATGATGAAGTCATCTGTGGTGCCCCAACGACCCTCAACTGGGTTACGGGAAGAAGAAAAAAAGAAGAAATGAGGGAAGAGGAAAGGACAATGAATGGAAACAGATCTTGGTGGGCGAAGGCTATTTATTTGTAGAAAGTGGATCAAGTTGATATCTTTGAAAGAATGAATCTGATTATTTGAGACCTGTAAGTTGATTTGTGACTTGTTATTATTTCCGATCGAAAGTTTAATGTACAGTATCGCCCATAAATAAGTACACCCCTGCCACTATTTCATAGAAATTTAATTTTCTTCTAAACCAAATATAGCAAGACTTATAGTGGAACGTAATAATATCCGTTTTGATTGTGTAATGTCCCACTAGAAATAATAAAATCCCGCTATGTTTGGTCTAGAAGACAACTTTCTATTAAAAACTGGTAGGGGTGTCGACTTATTTATGGGTGATACTGTAGATATAAGTTCCTAGTTTTAGTTGGATTATGCCATTGTATCGTTGTGGTAAGGATATTCTCTCTGGGAATCGGATACGTCTTATATATCCTGAAAAGGTATAACAGTGGAAATCGATTCATTGTCTTTAAATTGATTTTTAAAATGTGCCTATTTATCGACGTATAAGACGCACTAAGAAATAACAAAGATATATTCATGTGTCCGATAAGCAAAGGCGAGGCCCTACCGTAAGCGATAAGAAACACTAGTATAATTTTAAAAGATTGCTGTTGGGTGTGCATCCAATATGCTGTCAAATATATTAATTAGAATAATACACACGGTGCTGGACAATTGTTAGATATTTAGGCAGCCGTGGGAGGAGCTCAAAGATTTGACTCCCACAGGTGTTGAAAGTCATAAAAAGGATATCGACCAAAACCCAACCTGCAAGGTGTCGAGGACCGTAAACAGACACACCAGGTGTTCAAAAGTCATAGACAGGATATCGACTGAACCCCGACCTGCTAGTGGGAGGCTAGAAAACCAGCGTGGACGTTCGAACCCGATAAAAGCCACACAGAGCGCCCTCGGAAGCCAGAAAGCAACAGAGCACCTAGGCCTGGGAAGACACAAGACCAGTTTCCCTGTTGGGAACAGTCTGTCGGCTATCACCATCTCTCTCCCACTCTTCATTCTCCGCCACGGCTCGATGTATATGATGGAATAAAAATATATCATCATATTTTTATAAAGTTTCGAGTCTTCCTTTTTCTTGAGGTCCAAGATGGTTATACAACCCAATTAAAGTGTATTACTGTTTTAGGTATACATGTATGCATTGTTGAAATATTATTTGTTGTATTCGCTGTTTTCCTTGTCGCTTATATTATATCGGCGTAATCCCGGTTGGCCGATTATTGTATATACAGAGCAAGCCGCTTATTATAAACACGGATAATGTTATTAGTCGGTTATTGTAATCAAAATCAGCCGGTTTCAAACACTTTATTTAAAGTGATCACAATAAGCGGCTTCCTCTGTGTATATTTTGCTTAATTTTATCAGCTGGTTATTGCTATCTAAAAGATCCTGCCCCAAAGTGGTCACAAATAGCGGCCTCCTCTGTATTCGCCTCCTTGTTGTTCTCTGTTCACACAAGGTTTCTTGAACCATAACTCCAGTTCATTCTGTGTCGCTCATGAACGACTCCACTCCTGTTCACAAAGACTTCAACCTCTGCTTCCAAAACGATGCTCTGCTCAAAATGCGACTTCGCATAAACGAGATTTAAAGCTCAAGGCAAAACCCCAAACTCCTTGACTACTCAACAGTACTCAACTCTATTTATACACTTGGCACTCTTCCAAATAAGAACTGGTCGGAGATGTCAACAGTTTTCGATTTGGATAATGTGATAACGTAACACTTTCAACACGCCCAGTATTTTTCATGTGGCCGGGTTGGCACAGAATAAACGAGACTTGATATATTTTTCTATACGTCGTCTTTGCATTATTATTCCAGAAGTTCTCAATGAATTTCAATGACATTTTGTCGAATGGTGGGCCATTGGCTAATTCCGGGTCCGTCTCAAAATCTAATGAAAAAATATCTCTCAATTCCCCATCAATTCTTCCTTAGTCCATGGCCAACCATTCGACAAAATCACATTGAAATCCATTGAGAACTTTTGGAGATATTGTTGGGATAATAGTGATTTCAGACCAAAGTGATTTAGACCAAACTGCTATTTGTTAAAGTGCTGTATCCCGCCCCAGTGAGAGTAGCCAACATTATTACAATTAATTATTGGTTGGTGAGCAGATTATTCTCGCAAGACATTGTTAGTGAGTTTGTTCTTCGCTGGATCTTAGGATTGTAGTCCTGTGCCAGACGAAGCAAAACTTAGTAAATATCTACTTTGAGCTCCTGCCGTAGAGCAAAGTTTAACAAAGTAGTCTCGCAGACTATTTCTATTGGAGTGAGTTTGATCCTTACTGAGTGACTCACTACTGCAACCCTGAGCAAGACGCCTGCTGTAGAGCATTTTTAGTGTAGTGGGTTCGATCATAACTGGGTGCTATACGACTGTAACGTTGTGTTACTTAGCCTAGTTCGGAGCAAGGCCACACATGGCTACAGCAATGGGACACCTAGTGAACATCACTCACTACTCAGTAGTAATGATCTGCGAGACCAGCTCGTTAACCATTAGTCCCACGGCAACATGCCCCAAGTTCAGTAACTATACACACCTTCTGTATTCAGTTCTTACATTTCTGGATCTCCATCTAATATTTTTCTTTCTTTTTTCCCTATAGGACCAAATCAATTTCCAGTGCCCAACAGGTAAGCAGTGTTATTTTTCTTGTTCTTTGGTGTCCAATGTTATTCATTGGTGTCCAATGTTATGTCTGTAAGCTTAAGATAAATTCTGCCCACATAGAATTTATTATGGCCACATATGGTTATAAAGATAAAATCAATACACAGGTCTGGTTAGTCACTCAATAGAAACCGTCATGTGACCAATGTCTTTCGGCAGCATGCCGTGTTGGGGGTGATCAATTAAAAAATTAGAAAAAAGTGTCGACCAATGAATAAGTTACTGCTCTCGCAATTTGTTGGACAGTGATCACTAAAACAAAGTCTGAATTTTCCAAAAGCAAACGTGAATGCTGTTGGACACAAACTAGTGATCAATTTAGCATACACACACATTGCAAATTGAACCCCCACTAAAAACCTATTTAGAGGATTTTCAAAATTTCTAGATATAATAAGGAATAAATGTTTAAATTTTTAGTCCTCTAGCTCCATTGGAGCGGCCTGTACGCGTGATACATACATAGCCATCCATCCAACCAGGAAGACAAACTTGAAAACTGAAGAAACCTTTGCTGACAGTTTTGGTTGAAAGTTTCTAATAAGCCAAATAAAGAATAGAAATTGCATCATAGTGTAAATGAACACTGTTGACTAATAGGACACTAAAATTGACTAATTTATAAAGCATGCAAGCCCCCTCTCTTAAAAAGTCTTCCAACACCCATTTCCCCACCTTTCGATCTTGTACTAAACCAAGCTTGGTAAATATTGTGAATGTTAAGATTTTTCATATCGATTTTACTAGAATTATGTGACACTATACTACTATCCCTGTTGAAGGTAATTTTTGTATGTACTAATATTAGATTAGAAAGATTGTGTTGGGATAGCCTACCTGTCTTGAAAGGCTTCGATCTGTGCTCGAACACCGATCACTGGCGTTGGTGCGAAGTACCCAACTATCTCTGCCAGGCCTAAAATGTATTTACTAAGTTTACCTCAGTTTGGCACAAGGCCATAAGTGCAGAGCGTCCACTGAAGATCGAGTTGACTACAATATTAATGGTCTGTGAGACTAGCTTTCTAATCATTGCCCCATGACAAGGTGAGAAAAAGAAAAAAATGGCTTTATTATTCCATCAACCAACAAAGTGAAGCAACCTTTATAATATTTATGCATTTCTTAATTTGTTCATTTGTTTTTCAGGATGGACCAACATCAATTATATGTGTTACAAATCAGTAAACAAATCGGTTCCTTGGGAAATTGCCAACCACACCTGCAAAAGGTACAGTCAATTACAAAACATTAATACACACACACATATATATTTGGAACCAGAGTGGTTGAGGCTGACAACGTTCGTTTCACTGCTACCCGCAGTTTGTCAAGTCAGCAAATGGCAGATTTCTTTTCCTTTTCAGATCATGGGATCGTTGTCAGCTCCGACCATTCTTGTTTCAATATGGAATATTAGCTCCAAATGAGTGTTAATTATAAAATTAACTTTTTCATATGTCGAGCACTCTAATTAAATATTTTCAACAACATATATCGGATTTCTTATATATGACTTGTATGTGTTACAATACTACTACCACAACTAATATATATATAGTGCAGAGGGAAAGAGAGCGGTGGGTCTCTTACTAATAGTTATTTTGGGGTGAGGAAGGAGGCATTATTTTATTTAACCATTTTGTTTCCCTCTCTTCTGCACTAACTATGGCGAACGCGGAGACATAAATTGTCCTCACACCGCCACGAAGAGTGCGGAAAGAAAGAAGTGGCGACCCCATTGACACCAATAAGTTAAATCCAATTCTTATTTTTTGAAATGTGAAAAAAAAATCAAATCTTTAATTTAGAAAGTAAAATCAAATCTTATATCTTTAGAAATGTAAAAAAGTC
>VCCN01002880.1:470412-498627 GCA_006491835.1 Architeuthis dux
ATTAAAGAATTAAATAACACAATAGACCTAACATTTGCAGAAGGTAAGAGTAAAAACATTGGCTTTACAAACACAAAAGCTTTTTGGTGCAAAACTAAAAATGGCAATCGTTGGCCATCTTATAAGTGAGATCTACTTCCAAATTGGTAATAAGTTATTACTTCAAACTATAGGTATACCTATGGGGTTAGATCCTGCCCCCTTTTGGGAAAATTTGTATCTACATAGATATGAATATAAATTTATGTCATCATTAATCAAAATTAATATAACGAAGGCACATGCATTTCATGAATGTACATGTTTTATTGATGACATGTGTTGCCTAAATAATAAAGGAGAATTTCGTCATTCCTATAGTTCTATCTACCCCCAAAGACCTTGAATTAAAATGTGGACATAGTGGAACGCATGCTACATTCCTTGATTTGGACATTAAAATCGAAGATGGTGTATTTGTCTATAAGTTATTTGACAAACGTGATGCATTCCTGTGTGTGTGTGTGTTTTTGTGTATATAAAATTATTTGTAAGCGTACTTAGGTGATCAATTAAAAAGTCGGAAAAATGGGTGATCAATGAATAAGTTACTTTTCTCAACTTTTGTTGGGCTGTGATCACTAAAAATGGTCTGAATTTACAAAAGACAAACGGGCACAAACAAGTGACCCACTATAAAACTAAAGATTTAAAAAAACAAAGATATTTTCCCTACTCACTAAGGGGAGTGTGTGTGTGTGTGTGTGTGTGCGCAAAATTTCAAGTTTCTACTATGAACGGTAAGGGTTGGGCGAAGTCCAGATACATAGATAGATACATATAAATGTCAGAAGACATGAATAACCTAAACCCAGCAATAAATCAGTGTTGCAGGTAGGAGTGGTTAACAAAGTGAAAAATATTCAAAAGTAAAATAAAAGTCACCATTTCAGCTATTTTAACTATAAGTGTATTTATTTTACCAAGTAGTCGGGAGAACACTAAGTTTTGTTTTTTCGAAATTGTATGAATAAAATTACAATTAGCTGTAACAAAATGTTGATACTGTTGAAAAAATGACTCTGATAATTTTTTTTTAATTATATTCAATATCTGCTTAATCAAGTTTCAATGTTGAAAATGAGTGAGAATCGTCCCCGCCCGGAAAGGGGAGGGGGCACGCACCACCCTCCAACTTAAAATGTGTTTCAAAAGTTCTGTATGTGATCTGTCAAAATAATGTGAGTTCCTAAGTTCTGTAAAAATATACTGAATACATACAAATAAACAACCAACAATTGTTAATCACTAACCAAAAGGTTCACGCTTTTATAAAAATTCACTTTTTATATAATTTCTCACCTTTCATAAAATGCGTGATAATTTTCCATTAATGCGTGAGAAAGTATCAAAATGTATGAGTCTCATGCAAAAAAGTATGCATATATCAAAGTAACAATGTTGTCATGTTAGTCTTTTGTAAGAACTGATTTTGACAGGATTTTCTGGAACTAAGAATTATTAATCCTTTAAACTACTAGACATGACACTTGTCTTGTAATGATATCTTTTTAGGCATATAGAGGGATTCTAACGGATGCAACACTCTTTATCAAGTATGACTAGTGACGTGGCAAGAGGGGGGGGTACAAGTGCCCTGGGCGCAAGTGTGAAGTCCACATTTTCCATTAATGTGTGAGAACGTATCAAAATGTGTGAGTCTCGTTAGGTATGGCCTAGTATTTTATTGCAAATGATCGAGTGCCCTCCCAACAATGCTAAACTACCAAATCGCCAAATCCTTTTTATATTCACCTTAAATATCTTTGTCTACATTTCAGGTGTGTTGTTATCCTTGGATGTTATTATGATGCTGAACAGGACATGCCTGTGGTCAACAAGGGATTTCATGGGGAATTGAGTCAAGTGAATCTTTACAGCAAAATGCTTGATTATAAAACCGACTTCACTCGGCTGGTAGAAAATCCCAAAGTCATCCTTAGTGGCATTTTGGTTGGTTGGGGAAATTACCAACTGGGCAGGGGAGTCCGTAGGATTGTCCCCAGTACTGCTAAGAGAAACTCTTCCACAGGTAAGAAAAACACACTCGTCCACATTTATATCTGACAGAATGGGCTTGCCCCATGGCTGAGATAGTTGCATATCTCTCACAGGTGCCAGTGGTCAGTGTTCGAGCCTAAATAAAATGGTAGGATTTTGAATGTTGATTTTCAAGGCAGGCCCTTACCACGTGGAAGATTGGCGCAACACAATCTTCCTACCATTAATTTTTCCTTATTTGTCTTTGCACAAAACTAAACTAAGGTTAGTAATGTTACTGAGTAGATATATTAGAATGAAATTTATTTTTTTCTGAATTTCTGATATAAGGCATACCTGTTAAGTTTCAATGTTGAAAATTAGTGAGAATCGTAAGTCATAGATTCATTCAATCTCATTTTCTTTGGCGGACAACCCGTGTAAAAATATTCGATACTCATTGTTGAACTTGTGATGTTACTCCTAGCATGTGTGCGAATGGAATGAATAGATGCTTTCGGCATGCGGCAGATAGGGGACCCGCAGCATATCACAGTGCTGCGGTAGCACTTCTGGGCACGTTTAATTGGTTAAAAACGTTAACCAAAAGATTCATACTTTTATAAGAATTTACGTTTTATAAAATTTCTCACCTTTCATAAAATGCGTGAGAATTTTACACTTTTTATAAAATGTGTGAGAATTTTCCATTAATGCGTGAGATCGTGAGAACGTATCAAAATGTGTGAGACTTGACAGGTATGAATAAGGTATTGTTACTCTTATAGATATTTCTTTGTCGTCTTGATTACAAGGTTTCGGCTGCTGCAGTCTCCTGCCCTCTTTGATGGTAGAGCTCAGAAATATACAATGGCTCAATGGAGATGCAGATTGGCATCATAAGAAAGGACTAACCGTTACGAGTTCTGAAAGACACTAGACGTAGCAGGTAAAGGAAAGACAGCAAATACGGAGAAACTAGTTCGAATCAATGTATAAGAGTAACAATACCTAGTTTCCGAAATTCAGACAAAAATAAATTTCATTCTAATATATCCACATAGTGAGTTTTCTTTCTTGTGCCAGGTGTTACAGAAATATACAACGGCTCAGTGGAGAGGGAGATTGGTATCATAAGAAAGAACTGACGTTGTGAGTTCTGAAGGATACTGCACACTGGTAAAGAAATGAGAACAACATACCCCAGTGGATCAAATAAAAGGTTCTGTTTGACATACCCAGAGGGTTTCTGAGTATGACAGTCAACTGAGAAAGGCCGGAGAGCACATCGGGCGAAATGCTGTGATGAATGTAACGTTCTTGTTGTGTTTAAGTGCCTTTGTTGTTCTTTCTGTTGTAGCTGTGTGAGATTAGAATGCGTTTGATTCGTAACAGTGTTTAAGCATGTTAAGAAATGTTGTAACGAAAGACACATGTTTATCAGGGCTATGCCTGTGTTGGACTGCACCTTCCCCATTCCTACTTCCAGTCCACGCTTTCTGGGACCGGAAACGGAATGGGGGCTGCTTTGAGCTTGCTTCGGCATATTAATTTAACATAACATACATACATACATATAAACATAACAATGAAGACAACAAGGACGGGGAAATTGGTCCAAATGAATAATAATAAAGTAACAGAAAAGTAATATCAATCTGTTAACATTGAAATAATAATTAACTATTTTTTCCTCTTTTCATTTCAGTTGGTCAGACATTTATAGAAGTAAAGTCCTGTCCAAAGATGGTCAACAATTATGGTAGCCAGGGACGAACCTTATTGCAATGGGAACCTCCACAATTTACTGACCATTTAGAGCTGAAACAGAATTACAGACCCGGTAAGTTCTCAAAACAGCAACAAAGCTCTGAACTTTTGAGTCCATAATTATTCTCTTAGATTCAAAGACCATTTTTATTGCTTTTCATTATGCGGGGGTGCGAGTGGCGTGAAGGCAAGGGAATCAATCCATCCCCCTTCCAACAGCTATAGGTAAAATAACAGAACAGACTGAGCTCTCTAGCTCTGGGAAGCAATCAGTCTAAGGGAGGATTGTGAACAGAAAGCCCTTGCCAACCCGCAGGCCAAGCATGACGATTACAGCACTACCCTTAGTCAAAACCACAATGTCACCAGACATACGTGGGATAGTACGCTAGAGAAAGTGTGATGATGATGTGATGCCTCAATTTCAACTAGATGGGGTTGATAAAGTCGCCATATTGTGTCTAAAAAGAGCTTTGTTTCTCAAGATTATGTCTACTAGAAAATACTGGTGTTGTGTGCCATGGATTTTCTTTCTGTTGTCCAGAGAACATAAAGTAAACATGTAATAGTAAACCTATTGATGCGTTCATCTTGAAGAAAACACAATCATTTAAACATTAAAGATGTAGAGAGAGAACAATGTGTTTAGGAAGTTGTCAATGGCAGGTAACGATCGGGCCTCTTGATATGCTACTATTGGGCTTGGTGTTCCTGTCCAGAATACGCTGACTGCATCCCCTGCAGAGGGGTAAGACCACCCCAAACAGGCGCCACCAAGGTCGCAAGACTGTATTTTATAAAAAATAACCGTTTATCAAAGTCGCAAGACTAATTAATAAAAAAGAAATCTTTGACCAAAGTCACAAGACACTAGTTTTAAAAAAAAAAAATTAAAATAAACTTTGACCAAAGTCACAAGACTCAAATTTAAAAAAAGAAATAACCGTTCACCAAAGTCGCAAGACACTATTTTGGGGATTTTAAACTGATTTCAACATTAAATGACCCATCAAGGGTTGATATGCCGCTAAACAAATCAATATTTTACTTTAAATGTTCTTGTTTAATGCAAGTCATCAAATATATAGAGATGATAAAAATCATTCTATCTCATTAACAATAAACTATGAAACTGGAAATACTTTAATTGTTCTAGACGTTTTATTTTTGAAAAAAATCTTAAAATTCTAAAATTTCAAAAATAATGATAAAATAAGGCCCTGCAAACCTTATTCTCTTTCCTCAAAAAGCTGCATTTTTCGTTTTGTAGAGCTCCGTATTTTAAAGCTCTATTTCTTTCTCATAGCGTAATTTATCCATTTCTCTCTCGCCACTAGTAATATTATCTTAGGCTAACTGCACAAAACCAGCCAACCTCTATGAAGGAACAGCTTATTTTTGAAAAAATCTTAAAATTTCAAAAACCTTTAAAAACTTCAAATTCATATAAACATAGGTCCGAATTGTGTATTGGATTGATGGATGTCTGTCTCATTAATTTCTTTTTTCTGTATCCTTCTCAATTCATGTTTTGATCATTTTAATTTATGTTCAATTCCAGGTACAACTGTGCTGTGGGGTCGTTATGCAGTTACCTATGAAGCCAGAGATAAAAATGACAATGTTGCACTTTGTAATTTTATGGTTTATGCAAAAGGTGAGAGAATTTCTATTAAGTCATTCACCAAAAAACAGTCAAGAAAAGATATAGTGAAAATTCAGCTAAAAGAAAAATCAAAATTCTGCTAATTATCTGTCAGGCTACGGACTTATAGATCCAACGGCTTATTTATCTATCTAAATCTGTTCTTGCCTATCTATCTATCTAAATCTGTTTGTGCTTATCCATCCAAATCTGTTCATGCCTATCTATCTATCTATCCAAATCTGTTTGTGCCTATCTATCCATCTAAATCTATTCATGCCTATCTATCCATCTAAATCTATTCATGCCTATCTATCCAAATCTGTTCATGCCTATCTATCTATCTATCCAAATCTGTTTGTGCCTATTTATCTATCTAAATCTGTTCATGCCTATCTATCTATCCAAATCTGTTCATGCCTATTTATCTATCTATCTATCCAAATCTGTTCATGCCTATCTATCTATTTATCCAAATCTGTTCATGCATGCCTATCTATCTATCTAAATCTGTTCATGCCTATCTATCTATCATTATTAGTCTGTTCATATCTATCTATCTACCTCAGTCTGTTCATATCTGAGTATGTTAGTATCTACATTTTTATCCATCTGTCTATATTTGTATCTTTCACACTATTATGTAAAACAGTGCCTAATTCTTTTTAACATAACATATAATTAGCGATAAAATAAGGCCCTGCAAACCTTATTCTTTCCTCAAAAAGCAGCATTTTCCGTTTTGTAGAACTCTGTATGTTTAAGCTCTATCTCTTTCTCATAGCGTAATTTGTCCATTTCTCTCTCCCCACTAGTAATATCCTCTTATTACTTTTGCAGAGGCTAACTGCACGAAACCTGATGACCCCTATGAAGGAACAGCCCAGTGTGATGCTCAAGAATTTCCATATTATTCTTGTAATATAACCTGTAACCCTGATCGAGCCCTTACTAGGCCTTCTCCATTGCTCTTCACATGTGGACCTGCAGGATGCTGGCACCCTGAAAAACCATACATGCCTATGAGATTTCCTTCGTGTGGTAGTAAGTATTTTTGAAATTTGATGCCTATCTATCTTTTTTTCGGGGGGAACACTGAAAATGTTGTCTATCAGACAATTTGAATTTATGAAGATAAAATAATTCTAAAATTGACAAACTCCAGTCCATTGGTGTCGGCTTTACCCCCCCTCGCCCCCGTAACACAAACAACATGAACAATCCTCCCCTAATTCAGGGGAGTAAACACTTCATTGTTTGTCTATCACGTCCACTAATATATAGAATTACTATTTCCCTACCGTGATTTGAAATTTGTTTGCCAGCTGGCTGTCTTGCTAACTGAGCTAAACTTGTATTCACAGATTGATTTATTATATATATAATACAAAAGTTACAGTAATCATCTTCAGTCGGAAGTTAAAAATGATGGGATTATTTACGTATGGATAAATTATACAAATATATATTTTAGCATAAATGTATTTAGTGCGAAAAAAGACATTTTTATGACGATTTTTTTTAATATTAGAAAAACATCAATTTTATTCATGAAAAATCAGAGATGCCTGTGTTCTCTTTCCATGCTATACTAAGATATATGTATCAGCAGCAGCAGCAGTAGATCATGATGATCATCAGCAAAAGCAAACACACAGATTCAGTAGCTGTTTGCTTTAGCTTAGCCAAACACACAGACACATACTCCTTTCCTCTCTTTCTGTTTGCTCTAGCATGACAGTAACCAACCAGCAAACAAACAAAAAAGTGACATTGACTTTTATATAATGATATTGATATGATTACAAGATTGGGCCTGCCTGGTGGCTAACATAGCTGCATATTTCCCACGGATGGTCACTGGATGCTGATTTTCAAGGCAGTCCATCCTTTGGAATATTGGCATGGTGCAAACTGCCTTCCCTATTTGGCCTTGTACTATTCTCAGCTAAGCTTGATAAATATCATGATGGCATAACTGGTAGAATTGTTACAGATGTCAAAAAGCAAAACAATATTTCTTTTGATATGTTTATGAATATGAAGTGTGTTAGGAGAGTATCCAGCCATTTAATATCAACGAAAACATAGCCTACCTAGGGAAATGGTGCCTTAGTCCCCTTCAAAATACTCCCCTTGGGACCTCATACACTTATCCCAATGGCCCTTCCACTTTTCAAAACAGCCTGCAAAGTCCTCTTTCGGGACCGCCATCAGCTGCCTCGTCGCATTCTCCTCAATTTCGTCCACAGTCGCAGAGTGCCTGATCTGGATTGTAGCCCTCCCCATATCTATATAATATCCCATACATGTGACCTTGTGCCAAACTAAACCAAGTAAATATACCTCTTTTGGTGCCTAGCTGTGAAGCAATGGTTAGCAAGCTAGTCTCACAGACCATTACTACTGTACTGAGTTCACTTCTCACTGGATGTCCCATACATATGACCATGTGCCAGTCTAGTCCACTGTATATGCCAGACTATAAGACAAATGGTTTAGGAGGATATATATAGGACTACCCTAAACTGTCCATATCGAGATTTGATAGATGGCCCTCCTACACACTGGTATATATAGTAATTAAATACCTGTGTGGAGCAGTAGTTAACAAGTTAGTGTCACAGTCCATTACTACACTAGTGAGTTCAAATCTCACTAGATGTCCAATAAAGTGACCTTGTGCCAGACCAAGTTAATCTAAGTAAAAGCTAGACAAGGAAAGTCATTTGAGTGAAGTCCTTTGCTCTATTAATTATTCCCTTCCAATTAATCACTGCTACCCACGACACTGGTTTAAATACTGTTGCTGAGTTTAGGTTATTCATCTGTTCTGACATTTGCCCAGCCATAGCTGTTCATAGTAGAAACTTGAAATAATGTACACACACGCCCCTCAATAGAGTATGGAAAATGTTTTTTGTTTTTTGAAAATTCCCGCCCTAAATAGGTTTTAGAGAGGGGGGTTCAATATGCAATGTAAGTTTATGCTAAATTGGTCAGTAGTTTGTGCCCGTTTGTTTTTGTGACCTTTTTTAGTGATCACAACCCAACAAAAGACAAGAGAAGTAACTTATTCATTGATCACCCCTTTTTCAAACGTTTTAATTGATTACCCCCAACACAGCATATTGGGGTGGCGATGATTCATAATTTCCCTTGGAATGCTAGTATTTTTTGTTTTATTTCAGAAATCATGACACCTGCGATCACCATCACTATTACTCTTAAATATACGATCCAGTCAACTGATTGCGGTGCTGTAGAAAAAGCAATGATGCCAAAACTGAAAGAGACAATAAAAAATCTTAATGCCCAAAATAATTTTATTCTGTGCAAAAAGCTAGATTGCTCAGACATCAAACTGAATAAAATATGCGACAACAGGTTAAATGCAGTAGTCCAGGATCTTGAAGTTAATATCCAAATAAATCCTCAGTGAGTATGTTTTTTAATAAATCCTCAGTGAGTATGTTTTTTAATAAATCCTCAGTGAGTATGTTTTTTAAAGTACTTTTCATTTCCAAAAGAATTTTAATGTGAACTCATTTTAAGAGAAGTGACTTTAACTGTGACTAAAAGTAGCTGAGGTAGTGGAGGGGGGTATTTGAAAACCCGATTGGTGGAGGCCCCTCAAGGAGCCACTCCCTCTGGGCCCCCAAATCCATAGCCATGCCACTGACTGAAATGTTTCTTCGGTTAATTTTGCTTTGCATGAAGAAATGTTTTACTTTTGTCCGGGTTATTTCCACAATGTTTAGACTTAGTCAATTAAAAAATCACAGTAAGTATTTTTTTGTTTTATTATCTTTAAACCAATTGAAATTTGACTTTTTCCTGTATTACTGAGATTTTGAATTAAATATACTTTATCTATATATAATACTAAAAGTCTGATTCTTTTTATACGTGTGTTACCACTAAGTAGCTGAAACAATACAAACAAATCCAGGTGATTTGCAATTGAATAATAATAGTGTGGGGTTTACTTTCACGTCTATCTATATTATAATGAAAAACTTGCCAAGGGAGATAACTATTAAATGCTAAATATAGATTGGTCTACCTTATTTAAAAACATTTATTTGCAAATGTCTAAAAGAATTCAGGTTTATTCTGGTCAAATCAGATTGCACTAAAAAGGTTAGGGTTACTAAGTCCAATTTAAGCGCAAACCATTCATACTCCGCACATATTGGAGGTTGTTAATCTTGAGCTAATGTTGTGTATTTACATAACCAAAAATTCAATATAGAGTTTTGGAGCCATAGTCAGTGGCAGATGAACCATTAGGCTTAGTAGGCTTAAGCCTAGAGGCCTGGAAAGGTGAGGGGGTCTCAAGAGCAAAAAATGGTTTAATTGAGCGTACAAAAGAAATGGTTTAATTAAATGTACACATGAGTATTTTGCATGATATTTGAGTATTTTGCATGTATTTTGTGTATTTTAAGTATTTATGCATGTATTTTGAGTATTTTCTTCATAACTAGGATATTGCAAACATTATTTTGTTTTCTAAAATAAAAAATAAATTAATAATGGGACTGTAATTGATTCATATAACTTTAGGATATTATACCCGTACAAGTGACCTTGTGCCAGACTCTTAGTACATTATACATAGTACATGGTAGAAGAATATAAGTTATTTAACGTGACTTAACATCACTTTGTTCTAATCTTTCAAAGGGTGGGGAGGGGGGAGGGCTCACCATAGGGGCCCAGGCCAAAGATAATCCCTCACAAGTAATTAACTTTAATTAATTAACATTATCTAAGCAATTCTTTCTAATGTTATATTGCAGGAACTCTTCAGTTGATAATATCTTAAATGAGGCTGCTCTGGACAAACGGGATTTTGACTATGTGAGTATTCCTCTCTTATTTCTTTTCAAGGTCTTGCTGCAGAATAGAATTCAACCATTGAGGGAGATGACATTTATTTGCCTCCCACCAGAGGAGATGTGACACAAGTTCAATTTAATTTGTGCGTAGTGGAAAAAAATAGCCCAGTCCCACCAGGTTTTGCCACAGGCATCCAGGCATACCTCTGATCATACCCTGTTACTGTAATGGGGAGGTGGTGCCTGGGAGACGGATTCCCACAAACCAGCCTCTATCACTTTATTATAAGGGTTCCTCGGCTAGGAATGACCAAAAAGAAGATCATAAATTATGATGATTTTCTTTTTTAAATGAAAATAAAAATTAAGTATCAGGACCTAGCCCAGGTGCTTAAACAATTATCAAACATGAAAGTGAAAAAAAGTGCCCATAATTTAGGACAGTTAAATTATAACCCAGTTGTTGATGATACCTGTACAAGTGAAATGTATCCTAGTTGATATGCATCAAATATAATGCAAGCTATGTATCATTGACTGTAGAAGATATGATGATATCAAACATAATATAGTTCAGTGATGATAGTTAATACAATATGGTGATGCTTATGTACCCAGGATGATGTGTCAGGTCACCGTCAACTAGTGTGCCCCACTAGAGTGGTCTTGTGCCAAACTAAACTAAACTTATTAAATACTTGTGCAATTTACCAAAGATTAGCAAGCTAGTCTAAACCACTGTTACGACTGAATAGCGAGTTTGATCCGAACTGGGTGCCCTTCTATTCTGGCCTTGTGCCAGACTAAGCTAAGCTTAGTAAATATCAATAGAACATCTCTTTATGGAGCAGTGGTTATCAAGCTAGTCTCGCAAATCATTACTACTGTATTGTGAGTTTGATCCTCACTGGGTGCCCTACTATTATGGCTGAGTGCAATACTAAACTAAGTTTAGTAAATACCTATGACTGTATTATTGCAAGAAACTAGGAATTTAACTGTGACTTTTTTTCAGCCAGCATTCGCGGTCGGAACTTCATTAAATGGATTCGATTTGACTACAACCAAAACATGTGCCAAGGGAGAAGCTTTAATCAAAGGGCAATGTGGTAAGTTTTTTCTTTATAGAAATGTCCTTTTCATTCTCTAGATGTGACCCAGGGTTCAAACACAGGTCATTAAGTGCCAACTTTACCAAATAATAAAATACAGTTGCACCTCTTTAATCTGCCAACCTTGGGATCTGGCCATTGCTGGACCTCTTTGATCTGCCAACCTTGGGATCTGGCCATTGGTGGACCTCTTTGATCTGCCAACCTTGGGATCTGGCCATTGCTGGACCTCTTTAATCTGCCAACCTTGGGATCTGGTCATTGCTGGACCTCTTTAATCTGCCAACCTTGGGATCTGGCCATTGCTGGACCATTGCTGAAAATGTTGGAAAATAGAACATTTTTCACCAAAGTCGCAAGACTATTTAAAAAAGAAATAAAACATTTCACCAAAGTTGCATGATCAATCAAAGAGTGCCAGACAAATGAAGTTGCCAGGCCACAGAGCAGCACATTAGAACAGTACAACCTGTAATCTATAAACCATTCACAAATTTTGCTAACTTCCTCTTATATTTATTGAATACTAGTTAATACCTGTGAAATAATTCATGGATATATTTGCATTTCTATGAGGCTACTTTCTAAGAAAAAATAAATAGTAAATGTGTTTCAGTTGAAGCTTCCATAGTTTCAAATGGTGAGAAAAAGGTACTTTTATCAGCAAGATTTTTACTCCTGGGTTAGAGAGTCAAATATTACAGACAGCAAACCAAGAAAAAACTTGGGTAAAAAGGTTAGCATGAATTGTTATCAGACCATCTTTACTGGTAGATCCGATGAGGACCAGACCTACTAACAACAGCCAGTAAGATTAGCTTGCTGATCATTGCTATACAACGTCTGTCCTGAATTAAAAATTCATTAAATTTCATATTCATTTTTTATGATGTAAAATTGTTTATAACAATGAATTTAATAACAAAGCAATGAATTTATAACTATTCCAATTTTATATCCTTTATTTCATATTATCAACCGGTTATTGTCATCTAACAGATCCCATTCCAAAGTGATCACACTGAGTGGCTTCCTTTGTATAATAATATTCATTTTTTAAATCAAAATTTCTAATAAAATATGACTTAATTTTAATAATTTCATTTGATATTTCATTTTAATCTTTCAGTTGAATGTACACCTGGGACTCACCTGGTCACTAGCAATCAGTGTGACCCATGTCCAGTTGGAATGTACCAAACAAGTGTTGCTCAGACCAACTGTATTCCATGTCCTGCAAACCAAACAACCCTGGGGACTGGTCATATGAATATCACTGACTGCAAAGGTATGTTCATGACACCTTACAAATTACAGGTATCCCCAATTTTAGAAAGGTTTGCTCTATGCCACTATGATTTTACGAAACATCTCAAGCCACCATAGCTTTGAACAGTGTCTGTGAGCATCTATGCTTTATCTGGATTTATTCTGTGCATCCCTTAGCAAGATATGTCCTAAGGTATGTGTCACGGCGCCTATGCTTTCACGCACACACACCAGTCGTGGTAAGGTCAAAACAAAAATACACTGAGACAGGAATGAGGAATTAAACATGATGAAAAATAATATGTACATACAGATAAACAAACCGGAAAACAAAACACAAATTCTGGGGTTTTTTGGTGGGCAATAATTGTAGTTTATATCAAAAACATTAAACAGGAAATATTCTGGGGAGAGAAAATAGTCCGGTTGAGGGAAATCAAAAGTATGTTTGAAAAGGTTGATTTGGACAACAGTCCTTTTCCACGGCAAAAGAGAAAAGAAGAGCCTATATCTCCTCGAAGATAAGATGATTGTGTCCGTAGGACAAAACGATAGTCGTGTCAAAACACTAACCGGTTTTTCCACCACCTTCGTCTGCTAGGCTCCGAGCAGCAAGGCTTTCGTCTCTCTGTCCTTGTCCACCTCTCTGGGCGCTACTACTGCTGTCTTCCTCGTTTTTTCCTTCCTCCTCCACGCTGAATTCAAATCCCAGAGAAACAAGATTTTCATAAAATCTTTCCTGTATCTTTCGCGCACCAATTTTTGAAATCTTGAGGAGATAAAATTTTCCTGTATCTTTTCTTCTGTTTACTTTTTCTTTGTTCCTCAAAGGGCCATAACTCCAGATGGACGAACCAAGAGTTATCTCCATTCCATTCTACTACAATATCCAAAAAGGCTAAGAGAGCTTGTAAGGTTGTTATGCTTAGCTTAAACTGGCAGACATAAAAGGTTATTTTGGGGGTCTGGGAATTCACAAAAATATTTTCCCATATAAATTACGGATAATTGTGTCTTTGCTTTACACCATGTTTCTTAGGAATGCTCTACTTTTCAATATTGATATTATAGTAAATTAAATATTGTCCTTACGCTGACCACGGCTTCAGCCATGCCTGCTTGGGCTATCCACCTATCACCTTACTCAGCCCGTTTGTGATATGTCAATTAGACTTAGAGGCGACAAGCACCTGAAGTGGTGTCAGTCACTTCACTCTGTGCTATTTTACCCATAGCTGGGGGAGGGGGGATTCATGCCTTTCCCAAGGGCATTAGTGCAAAGTGAACATAAACTGTCCTTTTGTGACTTTTGAACTAATTCTTTTTGTTGTGACAGCGATGTTTTGGCTGATCCATTCTATAGCCTGCTAATGAGAGAATTTAATTAAAAATTGTCTTCTTGATTTTACAGTCAAATGCCCACCAGGTGAATTCTTTGACATGTCATCTCACCAGTGCAAGAAGTGTGACATTGTCAGTTATCAGGACTTGGAAGGCAAATTCATTTGCAAGCCGTGTTTGTCTGGGAGGAGTACCAAAATGGAAGGTTCCACATCTGAAGACAATTGCACAGGTAAGAGGTTTATTGTTTCCATTTCAACCTTGGGATCTGGCCATTGCTGGACCTCTTTAATCTGCCAAACTTGGGATCTGGCCATTGCTGGACCTCTTTAATCTGCCAAACTTGGGATCTGGCCATTGCTGAAAATGCTGGAAAATAGAAGATTTTTACTTCATAATAAATTTTAGCAGTTTATCGATTCTTTAATGATTTTTTTCTAATAGTATGGAAAATAGAAAAATATTGAAAAATATTTTCAATTTCAGTGTTCAAGACATTATAGATATTAAAATTCTAAACATTTCAAAGTTTTAAAAAGACCTTACAATTTTAAAACTAACATTTTTATGAATGTAGTTCCATCTTGTCTAATGGTGTATGTCTTCTGATGTACATGTTACGGCTGTTTAGGCCATTTTCAACATCTTAACTGTTAGAACGTGAACATCTAGCAAGCGTTTTGTACGCGTGAGCATTATTAAATTATTAAATTATTTACTAACATTTACTTAGAATAAACAAACGAGGAAAAATGTAGTAAAATTAGAAATAGAAAAATCAATGCTGTGTAGCAAATTTCTTTTGTACATTATTGTATCATCTAGGAATTTTCTGCATTTTGAAACCTAGTTAAATGTTATTGCTGTAAGATACTATAGTTTGGTTTCTGTGGACAGCAGTTGATGCCACGGCTTCTTTACCCACTTGCTGAGTGGTGAGACCTCAAAAGGGGAAAGGAGTAATAAAATTTAAGAACATGTTGAAATAAACAAATCATTGGTATGAGAAGTCACTTTATACTTTTTATTTTTACAGTATTTGGTTTTATTTTTTATGAACTTTATAATTAAATGACATCAAAGACAATTCAGGTAGTATTGATTTAATATGCATATATATATTAATAAAGTAAGTAATGTATGTATATGTTAAATCAATAAGTAATGTATGTATATGTTAAATCAATAAACATGCTGAAGCAAGCTCCCAGCAGCCCCCATTCTGTTTCCGGTCCCAGTAAACATGGACCAGAAGTCGGAACTCAGTTCTTCATAGCCCTGATCAACATGTGTCTTTCGTTCCATCTTCTTTTCTTAACACGTTTAAACACAGTTATGAATCAAACACATTCTAATCTCGCACAGCTAGAACAGAAACAACAACAAAGCGAACAAAGGCACTAAACACAACAAGAACATTACAAATGGGACAACAAAACATATACACTTTTGAACTTTGTCACTGTCGAGTTTATATGCAAATACATAGATGCACATTTGACACATGCACTCACAACACATTTGCATATATATATATATAAAATAAAATAATAAATATGCATGTAAAGACAATGAAGTTAATTATGAAGAAAATATAGCAAAAAGCAAAATCAAAACTGTAGTGTTTCCCAGCTTGTAGGAATCTCACTGAAAAGGAAGATGAAGCAAAAGGAACAAGGACGAAGACAAATGTGATGCTTAACTGATCATGGTCGGAATAGGGACTGCCGTCTCTTCACTTCGCATGATTCTCTTTATTTTCCCCCGGTTTGCCCGACGCATGACCGGGAACTCACTTCCGTCTTACGGGTTGTGGCAAGGGAGGTAACTCGAGGTATTTACTCCCTTGCGTCGCCTGGGCCGACATCACAAAAACTATGAGAAGCAAACACAACACAAACATCTTAGAAAAGATAATCAGCCTCCACTCTTAGTGATATGACCAGAAAAGATGCACAAAATAACAATGGGAATAAAATTAATATATTGTATTTGCTGACTATAAATATTGAACTAAAATTATATTAAAGTGCCCTGATTTTATGCCGATTAGATTTGTGCTTATTGACAATGCTGGTTTGAAATTTACCCAATATTTTTTCTTTTTTACCAATTCAGGTAGTATTTTATTAATTTATTTATTTCATACATTAAAATAACAAATTAATATTATATTTTTTAGTAAAAACTTAAATGCCAATTTCATTTACGCCACCTCCTCTTGGGACACATCCCCAGTGGAAGAATCAGGGCAGATTATATTTATTAACTTGACCCTTTAAAGACTAACCTATTGAGGCGTTTAATGCCTGAATTTTCAAAAGGGTATAAAAAAAGCCAAAAAACGTTAACTTTTTTCTTAATGGTTAAAGGAAACTGTTCTTTTATTAAAAATGAAGAAATTTAAGTGTTTAAATGTATTGGGGTGTATCAAAAGAAAATTGAAAATATACGTTCATTTTATTCCTGCTTCGATGCCGGGCTGGTTCATGGATCACTTAGGGTATTGAATTTTGTTTTTCTGTTAAAATTCTAATGAGTGGTTTCTTTACTGAAGGACTGACACCTGGTTACCTCTTTCACCCTCACAGTTGAAGAGGGAAGCTCCTAGCTTGTTGACCTGTTGCTGCTGTCTGTCTGACTGATTCTAACAGCCAGCCGATTTGAAATCACTGTGCACCCTTAAACCACTCTGGTTGGTCAAACGCATTTTATTTGTTGTGACTTCCGTGTGACCCAGTCAACTATTTGACCCAAATCCTAGCCAGAGAACATGATATGGCATTTTGGTGCAAGTGCCAATACTATCACCCCAAATTCAAGTCTTCTAATAAGCGAACACATGAACACGCAAACAGAGTGTATTTTATTACATCCACTTCTAGGCTTTATTTCAAAGGAATAAGTCACCACCATTGAAACACTTATACCAGTTTTGGGCAATACGGTCAAATATTGTTTGTTTTACGCCCACTTCCAAAATTCTGTTAGCAGCTCCAGCTACTTGGAAGCCCAGTTCGAAATTAAGCCTCAAAACTGCCAGAATCTCAATGTGTACTTGTGCCTGCCATTGTAACTTCTGAAATAAAATGTACAGCTGATTAGTCTATTGATAAGGATAATTTATTTATATCATATGCCACATTTTTGTCTGTAATATTTGTCAAGGGAGATAACTATTAAATGGTGCTTATAGAGCAGTCTCCCTTACTTATTCTTTTTTTGCAAATGCGTGAAAATCCGAGTCCATTCAGGTTGAACAGAAACAATAAAAGGCAGAGCAACAGAAGGTTTTTGATATATTTTAAGTACAGTGCAATTGCAAAATTTGCTTGGACATTTGATGTTAATTAAATTTCAATATATTTAGTATGGCATCATGTAACAGTCAGTAGATGTAGTCCACTGAGAATTTGCATATCATGATGAAATCAAATCATCCGTTTATTTCTAAGAACAAATACAGCTGTATTAAAAAGATTACCACTCACCCTGTAGTTATAGTCAACTTAATTATTTACGAAATGAAGCATTACCTTTAGTTTCCTTGCTTACTACAGATGTTCTGCCATTTAACTAGTCGCTGCAATGTGGTGGCATCCTCTACCTAGAAGCCATTTGGAAGAACACAAAGAAATGGAATGGGTAAACTAGCAATAATAATGATAATGATCATGTCATAGATAGTCTTTAGATGGGTACATGAAATAAGCTTTGGAGTAAAGGTGTGTAAAAAATGAAAATACTTTTGATATAGCCTAATATTTGGTGTTTACAATTTCAGAGACCTGTCCTGCTGGTTACGAGTTTACCACAAACTGCACCGCTTGTCAGATTGGGTTTTACCGTGAGAATAGCACTGCGAACACATGCCAGAAATGCAGTAACACAATGATCACACTTAGCACTGGAGCCACAAGTGAAAAAGATTGCAATATTAGTAAGTCACCAAAGCACTTTTCATTAAATCACATCACCTCACATAACCATATAACATATATGCTGGTATATAAGACGATCATTTAATTAACTCCTAATGCCATAAATCACTTGATACTACTTCTAATTGACAGTGGAACACTTCTGTGGTGGAAACAAATCTGTTAAAATCATAATGACAGATGTGATGGGATTATTCTCCTTGATATTAACATTTACATTTTCTTAGATGAAAATAGAAAGTCTTCATTGCATGTTTAGAACTGTTTTATTTCCACACCAATCAACTAATTTGTACAACAGAATGTTTGATTAATGTAATGTAACACATAAGTGTGTTTTAATAATATTTTAATACTTTTATTCAGAATGAAATATTTGAAATTTCAAATTCATAAACCGCCTGATACCACTCCTAATTTATATCGTTAGCTTATTGGTGGAGGAAACAATTTTTGTTAAATTTATTATGTCAGATGGAATAAAAAAATAAATACAAAATTTCACCTAAAGGTGAAAGGGAGGTAACTTTGATCAGTAGTTATTCTCCTTGATATTAATCTTTGAATTTTTTTATATGAACTTAAGAGTTAAATAACTATTCAAATATTACACTGTATCCATTGGCCTGGTATTATGAATAGGGGGCCATCTACCAAAGCTTGATATGGACAGTTATAGGGCTTGAATGAGTTACATTGATCGGTAGTCTTCAAAACAGTCCTTGCAAACCATTCGTCTTATAGTCCGGCATATACAGTAATCATTCTTGACTCACTTTCCTTTTCTTTTCAATTTTCTCTCCTGTTCTTCTCCTCTCTCTCTAGCCATCTAATATACTCAAATATCTCAACCATCAAGCAGGGTTACAATAGGGGAGCATCCACTGATTATCAAACTCCCAAAGGTCTGCAAGATCAGCTACCTAACCATAATTCTATAGCAGGCACCATATGTGGAGAGAGAGAATTTAGTTTTCTATAACCAATCACCACACAGATCCTAAGTATCGGCCCCACCCTCAGGAAGCCTGCCAGCAACAACATTAGGCAGGTCCTGACCTGGAACCCGCAGGAAGAGGGGAAAGCCCAGGAACACATGGCGCAGCGACACCGACGCAGGGATGAAGAGAGGCGGACACTCCTGGAGGGATCTAGAGAAGACTACCCAGAGTCATGTGAGCTGGCTCAATGCCCTATGCTCCACATGAAGCAAAAGTCAAAACCAAATCTCATTGTAATGCTATTTTAGCAGAGTTTGTAAGCTAAATAATACTTTTTTAAAAACTAAACCGGAAAATTTCAGCAGATATATTCTTCAGCCTGCCTCTATTGTCTGAATTTCTTAGATGAAGCATTGTCATTGTTATTAATTTTTGACTAGTCTTTCTTTTCATCTTATTTCTCTTGCTTTTTATTGCAACTATCTGACTATTATTCCATAACTGTTAAGCAGGCAACACGGACAAGAAACAAAGAATATGCCTCTGACGAGTTTTGAACTTGTATCCTTTATCCTTGAGAGCCTGTCTTACAGTGACAGCACCATTAGCATTTGGCCACAAAGGATTTCACTCAAATAAGCTATATACCTATATTCTTAATTTCTTCGATCTCCATTATGCCATCTTGTTGTTGTTGTTTATTTAAACTAGTAGTATTAGATGTAGTAGTAAATGTCTTAAATGAAGCATTGTCATTATTCTTTTTCTGATCCAGTAGTAGAATACATTATTTACTTATTGATTGTAGAATAACAATCTGATAGTTGTGATAAAAAACAGATAAATAAGATGAAAGAAAGACTAGTCAAAGATTATTAATAATACAAATGCTTCATGTAAGAAATTCAATGACTACATATACAGACTTAATATATTTAATTGAAATGAAACCATGTCTTATAGTGTTTATAATCTATTTACAAATTGTTAATAATCCTTCCTGTTGGCAGAGTTTTCGCACTTTGCATGAAAAAAATGGCGGTTATGCATTTGAGAACATTGTTCCTCTTTGCGATCAGTTCATGAAATTTTGTTTCTAGTTTATCTGCTGTTTCAATTTGCAAACACTTTTTGATCAATGCAGACCTCATCTTTTGCCCCTCATTCCTATTCAATAACCTTTCTGTATAATTTGTCTTTCTTTCTTGCAGCCACCCTCTCGTTTATCATTTATTCTCCCGCAAATCTCACTATATAATATTGATTTTATCACTTCTAGGTGCCTGCTTTGCTGGTTCTTACCTTAATGAAGCGAACAACACTTGTATCCTGTGTCCAGATGGTCACTACCAAGATGAGATCAATCAAAATTCGTGTAAGGCATGCCCAAGTCTGAGGTACCGAACTGACAAAATTGGAGCCCAGAACCTCAAGGACTGCAAATGTAAGAAGAAAGAAATCCCCCCCCCCCCCGTAGACTCCATATTGAGCACAGGGCCACATTGGTTTCAGTTGCAAGTAGGTTTTATGGGGTGGAGTTGCTAGCCCTACACCTAAGTTGAACTGTCTTGCAGAGCTCAAGGGTACCAACTGCCCTGCAATTCACCAATAGCTGGAAATAGAAGTAAATGTATGCCTTTCCCAAGGGCATTAGTGTGAAGGCAGCTGAAACTTTATCTCATTTCACCAATTCTGTTTTCCATGCCAGTAACCCCTATGCCATTCTGCACCACTAGAAAAAAAAAAAAAACGTTTAAATTTTATAAATTCTTTTTGTAAAGCCTTTTAATTATGAATCGGATTCAAAACAAGAGTACAAATCCTAACTATGTTTATGAGCAGTGAAAACCTTTTGGATGAGGACTAAATTCTTGTGTGTTTGAAGAGAGATGGACATAATGAAAAGGTGACCTGTGCAGCATCATCCTCATTCTTTCAGTCTTGACATCTGGCATCTGGAAAGTCTGGGTTTCAATCTCTAAAGGGTGCAGTCCTGGGCAAGGTTGTATGGAAGACAGGTGGTCACACATGCGACAAGTCTTTCGACACACGATATTTTCATATAAAATGCAGAATTTCCACTTTTATAATGCATGATGTTTAATTCTGGTTTTGTTTCTATTCTTCAGTCTTCTGCGAATCAGGTTTTGAAGCCAAGAATTTGACATGTCAATCATGTCCAAAAGGAAAATACAAAGACAATAATATAGATTTTCAGGGACTTTGTACAGACTGTCCAAGTACCAAAACAACACTCACTGTCAATTCCACATCCGTATTGAATTGTACTATACGTAAGTAATTTTAAACATTTCTTCCAAGAAACCAAGTTCTCATTATTATTAACTAATATATAACTATTTAGTCCAAACAGTCAGTTTTTTTAGGCGAAAATGTCACAGTAACGCAAATTTTTCCCTGGTTCTCAAGTGTTCATTCTCCATATGTATTGACTAATACAAAACTGTTATGCATGCCATAATAAAGAATGTCCAATTCTGAATCTGTTGGTGTCTTATTTGTCACCGTTTGACTTAAAAGGAATTTTACAGCGAATTTTCAATTTAATGTGTTTACAGTGCCCAAACTACGCAGTGACGGTTTTTTACTGTGGTCGAAAAAAAAGGTGTCTATAAATAAATGATTGCTGACACCTCCTCTTTCGATGTATGTCTTTGGAACCGATATCACCTAGTAGAAAAATAAATGTTCTTCAGTTTCATATAAGATTTAAGCAAGTACACAATGTCTACATATTAAAAAAATGATGGCTTTTCCGTTTTATAGTGTGTTCAATTTGCTGCGAGTCCACAAATGAATAAATAATCATAATTAGTGAACTAATAGGTGTAGAGAGGCAAAAGAGGTATCAAAATGTTCAGAATAACAAGACCTATAAGGGGAAACAGGCAGCAGATGTATAAGATCTTCTTGTAAAAGCTCATTGGAGTACCTAATATAACTAGTTAATATGAAAAGATTCATGGATATATTTGAATTTATATTATGTATATTTTCTATTCATTTTTCTTTTTAAATTTCTTTTAAATATTCAATTAATTGTATATTACTTTTATTATGTATTAAAGAAACAAACAGTTCATTATATAGATAGATTGTTATATAGTTGTGTGAGCTCATATAATTGCAAACCTTTGTTATTACATGTAATGTTTATATAAATGTATCTATATTCAAATGGTTCTTCGGACGATTGAACTCCTTCTTGTTATTTGTGTTGTAAACACAATGTTTCCATTCTTCAGCCTTCTTCAGGTGTAAAGTCCTAGTGTGATGGGTGTTTCTGTGTCTTTTAACAAGGAGTTCAATCGTCTGAAGAACCATTTGAATATTAATGACTCTTCTCAAAACTATAGAAAATGTATCTCTATGTTAAATCAATGAAAATGCCAAAGCAAGCTCCCGGCAACCCCCATTCCATTTCTGGTCCCAGAAAATGCAAACCAGAAGTAGGAACGAGGAAGCCCCACTTGTTACCAGGCGAAGAACCCTATATTGTTCCGTCTTCTTTTCTTAACACGATTAAACACGGTTACGAATCAAACGCATTCTAATCTCACACAGCTAGAATAAAATATTAACAAAGTGAGCAGAGGCAAAATGAGGAAAAAGATCGAAAGAAAACGCACACAATACTGGCCAACGAGAAAAATCAAAAGGATCGTGAAAAAATGAAATAAGAGGAAGAAACAAAAAGAAAACCACACACACAAAATGAACACAGCATGGAAACAAAAACAGCTAAGAGGAAGAAACGGAAGAAACAAAAAGAAAACCACACACACAAAATGAACACAGCACGGAAACAAAAACAGCTAAGAGGAAGAAACGGAAGAAACAGAAAAGTATGATTGAAATATCACACATGCAAACACCTAATTACACACACCAGTTACGTGGAACAGTTAGTCCTACGTGGTGGTCCCATTTCTGAGAACAAACATGAATAGCTCCCCACTAACAATTTATTTTTGATTTGACATCCAAATCCAACCTATCTTAGCCATACTTGTGCACTACGGGCTGTTCCATTGGTAGCGAAAATAAATGAATAATTCATTGAATTAAGTTCAGCAGTAAATAATTTAAATTATTATCTGAAAATCTTAGATGATGCATGGTCAATATTTCATGAATTCTTCCAACTAATATCCTTACCTTTGTTGTTTTTAACACAACATTATTGCTAATGTGTTCTCAGGCCTTTTTCAATGTGAGGTGGGCAGATAGTTGGACCAGCTTATGAGTAGTGTTGCCAACTCAAAAGATATTTTTGCGCTAGTTTGATTGCCAAAAATTACAAAAAAGATGCTAAAATGGTCAAAAATAGCCAGAAACGGCCAAAATGTTTTAGGTGAAAACTCGCTAATTTAGCACTTTTGCAATGCCAAAACAAGAAATGCGCTAAATCTAGCACAAAATGTGCTAAATTGGCAACACTGCTTATGAGAAGATTTTACAAGCTTTCTTCGATTATTTATTGCTTCAGGTTCATAATAATTTGAGAAATGTTGTCTTACGATTTGAAATAAACCCTGACCTAAACAATTACAATTATATCAAATAATAATGAGCAGTGTGATGTTTTTTTTTCTGTTCCTCTGTCTGTAACAATGAACTCATCAACTTAAAGGTAACAATTTTGCTGATAAAAACATCTCCAACCAACCGTTTGAAATAATGGACTGTTCAAAAGATACGATTTCAGTAATTTCTTTTCTAAGGAAAACATCTCATAGAAATTCAAATATATCTGTGAATTTTTCACAGGGATCAACTAGTTCGAAATAATTCACAGAATATGAGTTATTCTGTGGATTATTTAGTTAATCCCTGTGAAAGGATTCACAGAAACTACTTGTTAATTGTTGACAAGGAACATCCTAATCCAAAGTGCCAGATTTGACTCTTAATCTCCAAGTATTTATTTATTTTTTTTGTTCAGACAAATGTCCAGCTGGTCAGCAACCAAATGGTAATAATGGTTGTGAGCCCTGTCCATTGGGAACATATCAACCTAAGGCTGACCAACAAAAATGCATCGTATGTAATGCCAATCACAGTACTCGAACAGACGGATCCACTAATCTAAAATCTTGTGAAGGTAAGTAAAATCCGATTTTCCCAGTTTATACATTGAATCAATATGTCTGCCAAAATTGTTCCAAGATCCGCTTTTACAATTTGAAAAATAATTAAATTTTTTTAAAAATCTTCCACATCTACTCAAGGTGTTATGGGGAGGTAGAGATGACAGTCATGTTATTTTGACCATCCATGTTTTTTTTTCTCCTTTATTTTACTTACAATTTTTTATAATTCACTTCCAGCTTGCTAGGCCCATCGAAGCTTCACCAGAGCCCCAGTTTTCCAGAGTTGTCCATCTCTTAATTATAAATCATGCCAAAATTTTCATGCAGGAATATTCTACAAAAGATCCTTTTGAATTTTCCTCTAGTCTACTTAATGCAAATATGGTGCAGTATATTCGCTGTTTTACAAGGGAACCACAACCAACTCTGATCCTCTTGCTGGACAGCTTGAACCTTTAGGGATCAGCCTCCAATTCATATTCATTCATTCATCATTCACTCAGTGTAAAATCTGAAAACCTTATATTTTTTTTAAATGTCTCTTTTTTGCAAGTTCTGCGTGGGAAAATGAACACATAACTGATAATTTGATTGTTTTTTTTAATGTCCTCAAAAGTCGGCTGGAGCAAACATCTTTATAATCAGAGACTGTGATTAAAAATTGCTTTAAGCATTTCTGTGGTGACGAAGTGTAAATGGACTCGCCCGAAGAAATGAGTCGCCGACATATATAGACGAAGTAGAGATTCAGTGAACCATATGTTGAACGCTAGCAGACCGGATGTGGCGGGTTTCTGGCTATAACAGGCCCCGGCCGTGTAGGCTCGGCAGTTTGCTTTTGACTCACCACCTAAAGCCATGCTTGGGACTTATATTGTGAATAACGTTGTAGCAGCTCGAAGATCGTGATAGCTTACCAGTGTTAAGCGAGAAGGTGCCCCTTCAAGGAATCGTTCCAGTGTTGCAGCATTGATGTGCCGTTGGACTCATTGCACCGAAACTGTGTCAGTGTTTTCCTCCACCCCATTTCTACTACAATTTCATCATCGTTTTTTGATTTCTAATTGTGTTCTTGAGTGGAGACCAAAGGTGAAATGCAAAACTCAAATGTCAACTGTTTATGGCTTGTTTTCTTTTAGGAAAGACTTGTTGTTGTAAGTATGACTTCATGATTTGTGGCATTCAACATTTCTTCCCTTTTCTACTTAAGGATCACTCTTTAAATGCTTAGAGTAATTATCAATATTTAATTACTGTATTTGACACCATACAAGACCACCCTTTTACTCCCCAAAATGGCTCAAAAGCTAATTGTAACCTTTATTGTCCAGCCCCACATTGGCCAGAATTAAGTTAAAAAACGTTAATTTAAAAAAAACGGATGATAAATGATATGAATGTTTTTTTTAAATAAGGGAGGGGAGGGTCTAATATGCCATCAAATACGGTCGTTCTTAACAGAACTCACTTCTTGAAATTGGAGCCAATTTGTTAAAAAAAAGAAGAAAAAAAAGAAATTTATCTAGACTTAAAATTAATATCTTTTTAAATCAATCTTTATTATTATTGGATGAAGTATTGTAACCCACCACTTTTTATTAAATTTGACTAGTTTTCACCTTCACCTTCATCTTCATCCCAATTTTTCACCTTCACCTTCATCCCAATTTTAGTTATTTTTATACAACTTTTATAAATCAATCTTTATTATTATTGGATGAAGTATTGTAACCTATTAATTCGGGCCACCATTTCTATGGCAACACATAACAGTGCAATTTTTCAAGAAAACTATCTTTAAATTTGTTCAATGCCACAGATCTGTTTTTCAAGGTCTGTTTTTTTACAGTTTTTTATCTTTATCCTTGAGTTGTCTCCCTTTGCACTGGCATCCCCTGCAACAGCCCAAACTATCTGTGAGAAAACCACAAAGAACTCAAGAGGACAATGTCTGGACTGTACACTCATCCAAAAGACACTTTACACTCTCTGACTTCAAGTCTCTTCAATCTTTTACTTTTCTTTTTGAGTGGCACTTGGAGCTACACAATACTTCCACTTCATTTTGAATGAGTGCACAGTCAGTACGCTGTTCTTGCAAAATATTTAATTTCTCATTTCAATAGAAAACTAGAAAGTAGCACCCAGAGAGCACATACCTCTGCCAATGCTGTACACTAACAAAAAAATGAATAAATTTCATTATTTCAAAACTCCAGAGACCAGCATGACTAGTGTATATTTATAGAAGCCTAACCCTGAAATAAATACCAAACGATATGGTTGACCTGCTCCAAGATTTATTGATAGTTGAAAATAAAATATTAAGAAACAGGGAAGAGAACCCAATTCTCACAATATGTACAAATATTGAGTTACTTCCCTTGAAATGTATAGAAACCTAACACAGAAATAAATACCAAACGATCTGGTTGACTTGCTCCAAGATTTATTGATAGTTGAAAATAAAATATTAAGAAACAGGGGAGAGAACCCAATTCTATGTACACATATTGAGTTACTTCCCTTGAAATTAGCATTTTTATTTACTGTTCGTTTTTAACCTCTTTTCATGCAAAATAATAAAAATCTCTCAATCAAAAACAAATGGCTGGTTCCGCCCCCAAAATGTAATCACTTCTTTCTTACTCCATGGCCCACTTTTCCATGAAATTTCATTGACCACTTGTGGAGATATCATGTGGACAGACATGACCGAATACACAAATGTAGGGAAAAAAAAAATCGAAAAATATCTCTCAATCGAAAAATTATTCCTGGATCCTCCTCAAAATGTAATCACTTCTTCCCTAGCTGATGACCCGCCCTTTTCACAAAATTACATTGAAATTCATTGACCATTTTTGGAGATGTGGTGTGGACAGACAGACGGAAAGACATACGGACGGAGGGTAATAAATATACCTCTTCATCTTCGTCGACAGAGATAAAAAATATTTTTAATTATTGAATTTTCTAGCCCATGAATCCAGATTTTCCAGGCAGGCGTTTGCTTAAAAATCTGAAACCTTGTTATCAACCAGTTTGGTAGATAACTCTAGATATTAATTTTTAAAACTTGGAATGTCAGCTCTTACATCTTACTCTGGATTTATGGTCAACTCATTGAAATAACTTCTGATCCACATTCTCTTTTGCACCCTCTCGGCTGTGGCCTAGAATACGCTGACTGCATCCCCTGCAGAGTGGTAGGACACCCACCCAACCAGGGGCCACCTTTTCTTTCACCAATGTCGCAAGACTCTATTTAAAAAGAAAATAACCGTTCAGCAAAGTCGCAAGATGCTAGTTTAAAACAAATAACCATTCAGCAAAGTTACAAGACTGTTTAAAAAGAAAATAACCTTTCACCAAAGTCAGAACACTTTAGTTAAGGAAAAGTAACCTTTCACCAAAGTCACAAGACTCTATTTTTTTTAAAATAAATAAATTAAATAACCTTTCTCCAAAATCGCAAGACTATTTTCTTGGAATTTAAAACTGATTTTGACATTAGTGGTATACGATGGATCATTTAAACAAATCAATCAATCAACATTCTCCTTGATATGAGGAGGTCTACCAGCTTAGCTTATTGTATCCAAAGAAAAATCATGTTGAATTTTCCTGGTTCTGGGCCAACACCTGTCAGTAGTTAGTGACCAAGTCTAGATGAAAATCCAGGATTTTGAAGACTAATTTTCAAAGCAGACAGGCCCTCCCCACAAGGAATTGGTGCAGCACAATCTTGCTCCTTCCCATTGGGGCATGTGCCAGAATAAACTAAGCTTAGTAAATATTTACACAATTTGTTTTCTTTTTGTGCACAAAATATATACTCGCTGTATAGGGAGTATGCAATATACCCAAAATATATACTCCACTCACAATTGGGAGCAATTGAAGTTGAAGCAACTGCCTTTATTTTCTTTGGAACTGTTCTTGAGTTCATTGTTAACCCCTTTTTTTGCTTTAAATCCCATTTTGCTTCTGTTTTTATTGTTGCCGTGTTTTTTTCAGTTTATATTTTCACTTTATTTATGCAATGCTTAATAAAACTGTTTGAATCATTGGTGGCACAAATGCTTTATTCATGTTTTTCATTTCTGGTGGTGAAGGTATTTTTTACATTATAAAAGTATCAAGAATCTATCATTTATTTTGTATTAATAAATACGTTTGAGACATAACACGCTTTTCTCAATCATTCTTTTCCACA
>VCCN01002880.1:514903-525108 GCA_006491835.1 Architeuthis dux
GATACCTTAAGACATATTTTGCTAATGGATGCACAAAGTAGATCAAGATAAAGCACAGATGTTCGCAGACACAATTCAAAGATATGGTAGCTTGAGATCTTTCCTAAAAGTAACGTGTAGTAAAGTGAGGGACACACAAATATACATCCAACCACAAAAAACACACCCACGTGCATGCACACCCCCAAAACTCAATAAGACCTAAGAATAATATGAAGTGATCTTTTGTTTTTCTTGGCAGCGGCTAAAGAGGTTTCCAAGGACAGTACTATTTCGATCATTGGTGCTGTTATAGGCGTCCTGGCTGGACTTCTCATCCTTATCCTTATTATCACTTATGTATGCGTTCGTATGAGGTAAGCTTGCAATATTTATGAAATCTGTTGGGTTTTTTTTGCATTTGATTCTACTGTTTCTGACAGACCCCTAATAGCAGAACCCGACCAGAAGTGGGGCAGCCTTTTGGCTAAGATCAAAGTGTAGTATCTGTTCTTCGAAACCACCTTGAAGTTCAGAGAACCACAGCCCTTCGGGAGTCCTTGTGGCATGCTCGAGTATCGTCCTGGGAGAAGTTGCACAGGTTATCCTGGCCAGCTGGTCGGGAGGCGATCACCATTAGCATGCTCAGGATTCATCCTGAGAAGCTTTTGGGATCTCCCCCCAGCCCCCTTTATACCGGTCCTCGTGGCATTTGTCTCAGGGATTTGGGATTTTCCCCTCTCAAGTCTCTAGTCATGGGACATGGGATCCCCCCTACTGAATTCGGCACTAAATGACCCACCGAGGGTTGATGTGCCATTAAACAAAACAATCAATCAATCAATCAATCAAACTGACCAGAAGTGTGCCTAGTGATTTTTATTGCGGGGTGCGCAACATCTTTTCATTCTTCAGCTCTCATCAGGTGTATAATCCCCCCCACCCCAATAAAAAAGAGGCAAACCTTTTTTGGGCAACAGAAATAAAAGATTTGTCTCTTTTCTCAGAATATACACCTGACAAGGGCTAGGAAATTGGTTCGGCCAGAACGTGTTTTATAACATCAAGTATGCAAAGAAGAGATTCAATTGTCCAAACAAAATTTGCAAAGAATAAATATATACTTCCTGATTTACTTATAACAAGATGGTGAACCAGCATCATCAAAGGTCTGTCTGTATTTTCTGGGCAGGGTGTTCCACTACTGGACCCTTCCCTTATCACCCAAGGCCTTATCTTGGAAACCCTACCATTATGTTATATAGGGGTCCGTCTGTACTGAAAATCTATAGTGTGTTGTTTTTTATAATTATATAATCATTATTACAATTAATCAATCTCTTTATTTCATCACCAATTGTTTTATTGTTTTTCTCAATCTTTTCTGGTCTTATCTCACATAATTCCTTCTTTTTTTTTGCAAACAAAGTCGGAAGAGGTATGTATATTCACTCATGTTTGTCTGTCTGTCTGTCCACACAATAACTCCAAAAGTTCTCAATGAATTTCAATTAGATTTTGTGGAAGGGTGGGTCATGAGCTAAGGAACAATTGATTGGAGTATCCAGGAATGTTTTTCGATTGCGAGATATCCTTTCATATAGGCCAATAGTCCAAATATGGAAGTTGAAATTTACACAGCTCGGATATATATGAACTGATTTTCATTTAGTTTTTACAGCTTGTGTATGGTGTTGGCAAGGGTGTGTGCTTTCTAGTTTTCTATTAAAGTGCTTATACTTAGGGTCTTGGTTCTACCAAAATTCCAACACTATTTTCGGTATTCTACACATATTCTGACATTCATTGTAATGGTTTATTTAGATTAATTCCCTCATCTTCTGTTGCTTTCTTTATCAGAACATTTCAGCCACTATACTCTCCAGCCTTCCTCAGGTGTCTGTTTTATTTTTGAAATGTTGACCCTTCTTCTGATAGGGCATGCATATTCCTTCCTTCATATCTGGTATCTCAGCCTGCAAGCTCTTGGAACTGCCCTCATCTGACTCACACTTTGAACTTGTTAGCTTCCAGTGAACTAGGTGAATTTTACCAGGTGTGGATGATAGCTGTGTTATCAGCACAAGGGTGACCAACTTGTTCAGTATGTTGGTTATTTTAAGTAATGCTCAAGCAAGTTGTAGAATAATCGGCAGTATTTCTTCTCGCCGATGTGAGAGACGTCTCATCATTGGGTTGTACATTTACAGGGCTGATAATTCTGTGGAGGGAAATATAACATTTTGTCCATACCAGAGAAAAGGCTCTCCCACGTGGTTAGATGGAAAGACAACAAAATTCATTATTTTCAATTGAAAATATGGGTTCGTTTTATTCCCGTTGATAGCCTCGATTCCGGGCCGGTTCGCAGGTCACTTTGGGTATTGAATTCTGTTTCGGTTAAAAATTCTAACGTGTGGTCACTTTACTAAATGACTAACAGTGATGGTAGCAGTTCAAATCAAATTTCTTCCTCTTTCTCCTCCCTCACCCTGACGAGCTGAGGAGCCAAGCTCCCTAGCTTGTTTTACCCGTCACTCCTATGTGTCGGACCCTAACTCACTCTAAACTCCCGGTGATTTGAAATCACGGCCACCCTTAAACTACTCTAGTTGGTCGAACGCATTTTCTTTGTCCTGACTGGGTCGGCCATTTGACCTTTTTTCTGGCCCTGGGAACATGATATGGCTTTTTGGCCACATACCAATATTATTCTCCCCAAAACGTGCGAACACACAAAACCAGAGTGTATTTTATTTGAAACGATTTGAATGTGTTTACTTGTTTTTATTGCTGGGGTGTGGCTCCAGGTCAACTTCTTGTGAAGTTTGTGGGGTGCTATTGAACTAATTTTCTAAATCAAGGGAGATAATTGATCACTGCATTCCTAACACTCAATTCCAATGCACTCTATCTGTCTTTATTCTCCTACAAACATTATTTTTCATTTGGATTTCTAATAATTATTTTCCTTTGCATTTCATGTTTTACCAATATTTTTATATTGCCTCTCCTACCAACATTATCAAAATTCTTGCCTATATTTCTTCACTGTTTTCATTATTCTATTTATTAGAAACCGTCAACCAAAACTGTCAACATAGGTTTCTTCAGTTTTTAAGTGGGTCTCGGTGGCTATCTATCTATCCATGTATGACACATGTACAGGCCACACCAGTGGAGCTAGAGAGCTGGAAATTTAAACATTTACTCCTTGTTATATCTAGAAAAACGTTTTTGTGTGGTTGTTTTTTTTAACTCACCCTACCCAAAAAAGGTTAAATTTACAATGTAAGTTTGTGTCATTCTTGTGTTTTGAAAATTTAGACTTTTTAGTGATCCAACAAAAGGTGAGAGAAGTAATTTTTCAATTGATAACCCCCAACACGGCATACTGCCAAGACATGTTGATCACGTGACTCACCAGACCTGTTTTCATAACATTGTTGCCTCGTCATCCTATGAATCATAGATGTTCATGGAAGTGTCGTTAATACATTATCATTTGCTTTCATCAAAACTCAAACACATTTTCCTTTTCAAACTTTTTAAGTTTCTTAACCTGTTCGCTGCCATAGACGATTGATTGATTGATTGATTTGTTTAGTGGCATATCAACCTTTGATGGGTCATTTAATGCCGAAATCAGTTTAAACTTCCGAAAGTCAGGTTTTTTTTGTTTTCTTTTTTCTAATAGTCTTGCGATTTTGGTGAAAGGTTATTTTTTTAAACTAGAGTCTTGAAAAAACAGAATATGCAGTCAGTGGCCGGCCATAGACAAGATAAGTTGCCATGGCAAATTGTCAGTCCTGCGCCACAGATGAGATCATCTTATGATATTGTACATTTTCATCTTGCAAATAAATAATACTAAGTTCACAAAATGCAAAACTGCGAAAGAGTAGATATACGATTATACTCAATATAAAGTGGCCTTCTGTGTAGATCCATGTTTTAAGACATTTCATACACATTTAAATTATTAGAATAGTTATTTTAAAACATTTATGTATGTATTACATTTGTTATATATTCTGTTATACATATTTGATTTGTAGGAAAATAAAACCGTTCTAAACATGCAATAAAGACTTTCTATTTTCATGAGAAAAACCCAGCACAGGCACGGAACGTTAAAAAATATATTTGGCAGCAAACAGGTTAATCTAGTAATATTAGAATAGAATAAAATCAAAAGTAACAGAGAAGTTCATTATGCAGAGTTATTAAGTCTCGTTTTTTAATATTGCTAAATCTTTTTTTCAATAAAAAATAGTAAAAATAAAATGAGATCAAAGGGTTTATTTATTAACCTGTTTGCTGCCACATATGAGATAATTTGTCTCAGTCACCAGTTCAGAGCCACGGATGAGATAACTAGTCTTCCAATAGTGTGCTATTATTTCGCAAGATGCATGTCATTGGAAAGTATGTTTACAAAATGCAAAACTGTGAGAGTAGATACGAATATACTGAATGTAAAGTGGCCTTATGTGTAAACTGGTTTTAAACATGCAATGAAGACTTTCTATTTTTCTACAAGAAAAACCTTGCACAGAAGTTAGAATGTTAAAATGGACACTTGGCAGGGAACAGGTTAAAGAATTATTTCCCATTTTGATTACATAATCAGATTGTAGAATTTGTTATATAATATCTATAATATACCCTATCGGTAAAATATTTTTTTATACAATCCATATCTTTGTTGTTTCCACAATATATCAGTTGGTTCATTCTCCAACTTTTTTCTTGGGAATTTTGTACGGTCAGTTGTACTTCTAATCTGGTCAATATCATGCTGTCTTGACACGCCTTCTTACTGACCCACTGAGACAGTTTTCAATGTCTTGTTGCTTGGAGGTAGAACTGACCAACACTGGACTGGACAAGTTTTAACATGAATTTAAGAGCAATGGGTTGAGCAAAGATGAGAATAGTAATAAAACAGGAAAAAAACAAGTCCAAACATTGAGAGTTCAAAAAACATTCTTCATTTAAAGATCTAAGATAAAAAATCTGAAGAATCTGTATTAAAATCTATCTTCAAAAATGGAATTCAAACCATCGAGTATTGCATGTTTTCTAACGGTTGCATAATACCAGCCATGACTTATGGATGCGAAACATGGTAATTAACACAATGAGCTGAAAGCCAACTTAGAATAGCACAGAGAGCCATGGAAAGAGCAATGCTAAGAATAACTCTAAGAGATAGAAAAAGATCAACATGGATCAGAGAGAGGACTAGAGTGAAGGATATTATACAAATAATTAAGTAGCAAAAATGGAGACGGGCTGGCCACCTAGCAAGAAGAAATAACAATAGATGGGGGGGAACTGACTGGTGCCCATGGGACAGTAAACGCAGTAGAAAAAGACCAGATACAAGATAGAGAGATGAGATAGAAAAGTTTGCCGGTAAGATGTGACAGAAGTTAGCACAATCTAGGTCGTCATGGAAGGAGATGGGAAAGGCTTTTGTCCAGCAGTGGACCTATAACGGCTGCTGATGATGATGAATAACTAGCTGGAGCTGTGGAAATTCCACGGATGTTGACAACTAAGATTATCAGTTATCTCATGCCTCGGCTCTTCTCTCACCATTTATCTGTATCATCTCATTCTATCCCTTATTTTTTCTCAACTAATGTTCTTCAAATCTGAACTAATAAGGAATAATCCATGTCCAAAAGCATGTTTGTCAGTCTTGTACATGTAATAATTTTAATGACATGTATTATTTTATATAATAAATGTCCACACACAGATATAACCTTTACCTATACAAAATTATATCTATGAATTTGAATGATATATATTTGATTGATTTTTATGTTTTTCCTTCAACTTTTATGAAAACCTTAGGAGGTAAGTCAACATTTTTCCCCATACAGTTTGTGTAAATCAGCTTGTAAAACTAACCTTGATTTTCTATAGTTTTGAGAAGGGTCATTAATATTCAAATGTTTTTCTATAGCTTCGAGAAGGGTCATTAATATTCAAATGATTTTTCGAACGATTGCACTCCTTGTTATTTGTGTTGTAAACATGACGTTTCGAGCAATCCATCCTTCAGCCTTCTTCAGGTGTAAAATCCGAGTGATGAGTTTAAAGGGGTAAAATCTGAATGTGATGATGTTTAAAGGCGATAACCCTTATAGCACATGTCGGGTTTAGGTTTGTTGAGAAGTGGAAGCCACATCGGGTTGAAATCCGCACTTGCCTGGCTAATGCATTTAGTCAACATTTTGATGTGAGCTGCTTCTTTGATTTTTCACTTCTTCCAACATTGTTCTCTGTCAATAAGTGGAAGATGCTCACTGTTCTCTCTCCAGTCGGCCATAGCTGATTTATTTCCTTTAAACATAACTGTTTAACCCATCACACTCAGATTTTACACCTGAAGAAGACCGAAGAATGGAACGTCATGTTTACAACACAAATAACAAGAAGGAGTTCAATCGTCCGAAAAACCATTTGAATACCCTTGATTTTATTAATTCTTTCTAACCACAGAATATACTCATCTTTCTTTGTTAACCTTTTCAAGACTAACCAAGGTGCTTAAAGCTGGAATTAAAATGTCCTAGTAGCAGTGGCGTAGCAAAGGTTCTCAGTGCCAAAATACCCCCCCTCCGCCAAATGTTTTGATTATTTATTTGGTGACTCATTACCCACCTAATAACAATAGCAGGATTTAAATACCACATTACATAGGCTTAAAATAAAGTCACACTATAACATTTAATTAGTATTAATCGAATTAAAATATTACTTATTTTATTAAACAAATTTTTTTCCTATGACTTTTTCTTACCCAGAAAATCAAAGTTGTGTCTTTTCTTCCTATTACGTTTTTTAGGTAGCTCAGGGTAACGCTACATTGTAACTTTTGTTCCGTGACTTTTCTTCCTGTGACTCTTATTCAAGTATATTGTAGACTTTGCGCCCCTTCGCATTTGTGCCCGGGGGTGACTGTCCCCCCCACCCTTGTGCTATACCACTGCCTAGTAGACTTCTAAAATAGATCTACAAGATATATATATCCCAACAGTCATAGAAACCTTGGGATATATATGTTCCAGCAATCTCAGAAAGGTCAAAAGGATGTTGTTTTTTACCTAGTGTGTTTGGTTTGAGTAACATCAAGAAAAAAAAAACATGATAGCTTGTCATTCTCCTAGCAAGATGACAGCATGTCTTTGTGCAAACAAATGACATTTTCATATTTTCTTTGGAGATATGACAACTAGTGAATGAAGACTTTCTATTTTCATCAATTATTTTATAAGAAAAACCCGCCACAGGAGTTACATTGTTAAAAAAACAGGTTAATAAAGCATTGTTGCCTATGTAAATATATAGAGGTCCATCGGAACAAAATACATATTGAGGGGGCTGCGAGCAAAACAGAAATTTTTTTTAGACCACACCCTTTAGATCGCTGGAAAACACCTTCAACAGCTTCAAAATCTGTCAGAAATCAATGTATTTTTCAAGTCATCCACAGACTCGGGATAAGGAACACATATTAGCAAATTATTGGGGGGGGGTTCTGACGGCCCTGATATATATGTATATATTTAAATAATTTAATGCTGGAATGCTTTCGAATTAGTTTAGTACACTAATGCTTTTAGAATTAGAAATGCTTTTTAAAAAAAATCTTTTTAAATAATGTTTTTTAATACAAATCAATTGCAAATTTGTATTGTAACAGCATTGCATATAATTCACAATGGAACTGGTTTGATGAAAGAGATTGTATTAAAATCTCTTAATTATAGAAATGCATTGTTGAGGAAAAAGCTCCACAGAGAAATATGTTAATGATATTGAGTTAAAATGTTGAAAATCTATTTTGATAAAACAGTTCTTGTTTTATCTCTAACTTAGAGAAGAGTCATTAACATTCTAAGTTTGTTTGGACAATCGAATCTCTTCTTTCTATCGTTGATGTACAATGTCCAAATGTCCAACATTTCGGACGATCCATTCTTCAGCCCTTGTGCTGCTGATTTGAATTGATTCAGTTGATATTAACTCTTGAAGTCCTAAAGAGCATGAGGCCGCATATAAACAAACATGGCCGAAAAACATTAAACACATGAGACTTTCTCGCAATACTGCCAGTTTTCATGACAATCTGCCAACAAGTAAAGGCAATATAAACATTTGAATAAGCTAACCATTTTTAGCCATTTTCTGCTCAATTATTACAGGACTGGGCTTTGGAAAATGATTTTCCTCTTTCTTTGAATTATCCCAGAGGTGGCATGTGGGACTCACAGACCCTGCAACTTGGGGGGTCGGAGTTCTGGGGGCGCTATATATTTGAAGAAACTTGAAAAATCTAAAAAAATTATCTAAAAAAAATTAAAAAGATAATCTAAAAAAATGGGCGGGGCACAGGTGGACATACTGCCACCACTTATTATACACCTAACAAGGGCTGAAGAATGGATCAGCTGAAACATTGTTTTGACAGCATCAAGGACGGGAAGATTGTCCAAACAAAACTTGGAAAAATACAAGGTTTTATTTTCTGACCTTTTACAATGTTCTTTATTTTTCCATTGCTCACTTTTCCAAAAATATTCTTTGGGTTAATTAGAATGAATCCTCACAGTGGTCACATAATACAATAGCATAATGTAATAATACAATAGCGTAATGTAAAAATACATGTATGTAATACAATAGCGTAATGTAATAATACAATACATGTATTAGTGCAGAAAAAGTACAGTCTGCCCTGATTTTATCCCAGGGACACATTTCAAGAGGAAGCGACATAAATGAAATCGGTGCACAATCAATCCACCAGTTATCTTAACACCACAACACTTAGTGCAACTATTATAGCCTTAGCTGTGTGCTGATTGGTTGAAATTGCACCAGTGGCGCCACAAGCTGTGAAAATATGAACTACAGCGGTGTTCACAAAAATTAATTTTTTTAAGAAAATATTTGGGCAAATTTCAAACCAGCATTATAATCAATTGGCATAAATCAAACCATCATAAAATCAGGGCAGCCTACTTACAAAATATATATACAGGCACACATCATGTACAAATATAGTTTAGAACAATTTAACCCATAACCATTTGTGGTTTTATGATATAGCTATCATAAAGTTTTCACATCTGGTGAGAGAAACACATTCTCTGGTAAACTATTCCACAGACCAACAACTATTTTTAAATTTTAATGTTGTTAAACCTAACTCTTTGAACCTGTCCCCATAACTCATATTCTATAAATCAGGTACTAATTTGGTTGTAGGTCTCTGAACCTTTTCTAACAGATCATTTTCCAAGTATGGTGACCAGACCTGTGTACAATACTCAAGATGCACATATACATAATGTTTATACAATACTAGGGAAGAATCTTTGTCAATATACAGAAATGTCAATTTGATCATTTCAAATACACTGTTGGTCTAAGCAGCAGCTTTGGCAATATACTAGGAAAATGATAATTTATCAGTGATTAATATGTCACAAGATCTTTTTCATTATTTACAATATTTAGCACCTTTCCATTCATACAATAGTCATAAAATGGATTTCTATTTCTACATGTAACACCTTACATTTATCTTCATTAAAAAATAATAACCATTTATTTGGCCATAACATTAATTTACCCAGGAGCAGTGACTTAAATCTTGTGTCTTATTCTTCAATCAGTAACAATGAAAATAGTCTGAATGAATCAAAATACAAAAAGTATTGTTTTTATTATTTTTTGTTTTGTTGTTTTTTTTTATTCTCTCCTGTGAATCCAGAACATTTTCTTTTACCAATAATTGGTCAGTAAAACTTTTAAGATAATTACTATTCTATGTCTTAGGAAAACAAAAGCCCTGAATCTTTATGAGAACTTTTATGACCTATAAATTAAGACTGTTGGAATATTTTCTGAGAAAATGGAAAGAAATTGGTTATTATTAAGAATTGTTGATCTGTAACATTTTAGGAAGCACCATTTATATGTACATGCTTATACAATTAGACAAACAGATGTAATTGTTTCTGCATGATTATATAATTTATAAAGTCATAGGAAATTTTTCCCATGTACCATTTGCTGGTGTAGTTAATTCAATCTGTATTGGATGCCCCACTATTGTGAGGTGCTTCTCTGCCAGACTAAGCGAAGCTTTGATTTTATGACTTACACACACACACACACACACACACACATATATATAT
>VCCN01002880.1:559555-571749 GCA_006491835.1 Architeuthis dux
GATAGATAGATAGATAGATAGATAGATAGAATGAAAGAAAGACATGTTGAGACTGACACTAATGGATGGCACTGCTTTCACTATTCTCTAGCCAATCGTTAACATTAGATAATTCTTTGGATTTGAACTGAAGGCCTTTGCAGAGTTATCTAATTTGCATGCATCTAATTCCTAGCAACTATAACACATTTTAAGTGAAATATTTTCAAATTATCTCTTTATATTCAAATGATATGATTATAATATATTGTTTTATAAAGTTAATTCAAAATAATATATTATAAGTATATTATCATATATAATATAGGTCCTACAATGATTAATAAGGAAAATATTATGTTATTTAATCGTGGAACCAGCTATTTCCGTTTAATCAAGGGAGCAGCCTGCCATAATTGTCATATAAAAATAATTTTCAGTCCGTTGTACGAAACCACGGCTTCGAAGTATTCCGGTTACTTCTCTTCGGTGTTGCCAATTTAGATATTTTATATCTACATTTAGATAACTCTAAAGAGCTGAAGTCAAGGTCGATACTTTATAGAAACTATGAATAAAGATCTATAATCTTTAAACTCGACACTGCACTGCCTTGTGTACTGACTAATATATCTGGCGAATATCAACTTCGTACAAAGGCCTGTTGTCGAGTAATCGCGATGCACACACACATATTTCTTCAATTGTAGTTAGATAATAATAAATGGCTGGCTTAGTGGCTAAGATAATTGCGCATTCCTCCCACCTCCGGTGTTGGTGGTCAGTGTTTGATCGAGTCCAGGTAAAAAGTCTGGATTTCGAATGCTAATTTTCAAGGGAAGCAAGACCTCCCTACTTATGTGACTGGTGCAACATAATCTACCTACCTTACAGGCTTCGCCATAAAGATTTAACCATCATGTAATTATTTCCAATGAACCTGAGTTTTGGCCTGGGTGTTTGAACTTTTGCGAATAGCATCTCGAGCGTCTGTTCTTTCTATGTTTACAGTTTCATTTGTCTATTTCAGACAGGTATCAAACAGGGGGTTGAAGTGTGTACGCGACCAGATCGTCGTCTTGAAGAAAGCTTAGCCGAACAACAATCAATGTTTGCAAAAGGCCATTCCTAACGTCATGAAACTTTTTAATGAGACTGGCACAACATTAAGCAAGCTAATCCTCGGCAGACATGGCTGCTCCAATTTGGGCGATGAAACGGTGCGATGTTCCTGCCAGTCGGTTAACTCTTGTCTAAAGGCCATGATCAAGGCCCAAATATGTGTGTGTGTGTGTGTGTGTGTGTGTGTGCGTACGTGTGCATGCACCGCGATAACTCGACAACTGTACATATGTATTAGTCAGCACACAAAGCAGTACAGTGTCGTGTTTGAAGTTGTTTGGATAAGTGGTTCTCGAGAAATCTAATATGAATAAATTTTTAAAATTTAAAGATTATAGATCTATTCATAGTTTCTATAAATTATCTCCATTGACTTACGCTCTTTAAAATTATCTAAATTTAGATATAAAATATCTAAATTGGTAACACTGAAGAGAAATAACCGAAATACTTCGAAGTCGTAGTTTGGGACTGAACATTATTTTACATGACAATTATGGCAGGCTGCTCCACACGCCATAAAGTCCGGTCCCCATCGAAGGCTGTAGAAGGGATCGGTTGAAACATTGCTATAACAAGAAAAGTAACACAGAATGAGTTCAATAGTTCGAACATCTCTTGGAATGATAATTTTGAGAAGAGCCGTATCATTCCAATTGTTGTTCGGGGTATTGTCAAACCCCAGAACAAACTCAAGAGTTGACTTTGTTTTCCTACCTTAACAAGAACAACAAGAAGAATCCTCACCACAATTAGGGGTGTAAAATCCCCATTCCCCTACCGTGATTTGAACCCACGACCAAGTGCTGACTGAGCTAAATTGACAAGTCTTAGATATTAACAAAAGATTATCATACAGACACGCATAGGCTTATTTCATTCTAATAAATAAATATAGAAAAAGATTCTTTTATAATTTTTTATTTCTTATATATACAATACAAAAGTTGCAGTAATCATTCTCAGTCGGAATAGAAGTTGGAGTTTAATCCTGCAGCAGCTAGTCTTGTTGAACATATTTTTTGTGTTGCTTTAGTTCAGGGGATATTGAGCAAATATTGGGATATTATAATCACTTTTTATTTTTCAAAGATTCTTTGTGTCTTCCTAAAAGATTCAAAACATGACTTGATTGAACAAAATTGCGCATAGATTGATTTTTATTGAGTTGATTACTAATTGGCATCTTTGGTTAAACAGAAATGATTTTCTAGCATAAGTTATTCATGATTTGTGGCAAAATGTAACTAGATGTATTTAAATTGCGAATTCCCATATTTCAAGCTTTTATTTTGGACAAATAAAAACGTCTTTTGGCAGCATTTTGTGTTGGGATGTTCAATAAAAAAATTGGAAAATGGGGTGATCTATGAATAAGTTACTTCTCTCGTCTTTTGTTGAGCTGTGATCACTAAATAAAAGTCCGAATTTTCTGTGTTGGGGGTGATCAATTAAAAAATTGAAAAAGGTGATTTATGAATAAGTTACTTCTCTGGTCTTTTGTTGAGCTGTGATCACCAAAAAAAAGTCCGATTTTTCTGTGTTGGGGGCGATCAATTAAAAAATTGGAAAAGGTGATTTATGAATAAGTTACTTCTCTCGTCTTTTGTTGGGCGGTGAAGTCCGAATTTAAAAAAAAAAGAAACAAGCGTGAAACTGCCGCCACAAACTAAGGGACCAATTTAGCATAAACTTACATTGAAAATTGAACCCACTAAAAACCTATTTAGGGTGGGAATTTAAAAAATAAATAAAAGGCAAAAATGTTCCAACTCCTTCCCAACTATATGAACAAATGATCTGGCAACATTCAAAAAGCTTGCAAATTCTAAATCGCTGTGTTTTGCACTTAAGACAACAATAACAGCGTCTCTTTTCACTTCTTGAGTTAAGTTATAATCTGCCATGATGTATCTGAAAAAATAAAGACATATGAATTAGTTTGAAGGAAGCAACAGCTCGGTAATGATATATCCTCAAATACCCTACGCACACTGTGCACAATTCATAAAACATATTCAATGTACATAAATACAAACAACATCTACAATTTAATACAATTCACAGATCAGACTTTCTTGAAAAGCTCACCAGACAGATTCCCAAAAATGTCATTGTAAGCTCTTTCCCTAATTTCTAAACTTATCTAAATTATTTTTAAAACGCTGTACACTAGTGCTATTATTCTATATTATTTTAAAGTTATGGAAAAAAATATTATTTTAAAAATTGTGGAAAAGAATCAATGCAAATTTATGGTTTGACTTAAAAAAACAGGGACACCGGTCTCGTGCCTTCCGACCCAGCCTATCTATTCTGAGTTCCGAGGTTCTCTCCGTCTCTGAGCTTCCGTCTCGGCTCTGAGCTTTATGGGGTTTCGAACGCCCACGCTGGTGGGTCATTTCCTGCTTTCGGACACCCACGCATATGCATCTCTCCTGGGGTCACCGGTGTCACTTCCACTTCCGCATAGGTGTTGGTCCGGTGATAGTATATCATAACACTACGTCAAATACACAAAACAAAACTAATTCAAACAAACAAAACAAAACTGATCAACACGATTTTAAATTAAAGAAGTTATCCAATTGTAAATTACATATGTAAACAAACAATTGGATCGGCCATAACTCACCATTTTTTAATTCCAAGGTTTTTTCCAAAATTCTAACTAAATTTCAGGAAATCGGTTAAAATGTTAAACCAATTGGAACCAAACATATTTTTTAAACCAAAAATAAGTTTTTTGTTTATAAACGTAAACAAACAATCGGATCGCACGTAACTCATTACACCCAAATCGTCATATCTCCCTCAACCTTCATACAAAGTTTCATTTAAATATCTTTAAAATTGAAGAAGTTTTCCAATTTTAAACTACATATCAAATGTAAACAAACAATCGGATCGGCCATAACTCACCATTTCTTTTAATTCCGGGGGTTTCCCCAACATTCTAAATTAATTTCAGCAAAATCGATCAAGAATTGAATATTTTAAACCAATTGGAACCAAACACATGTTTTTTTTAACCAAGAACATGGTTTTTCTAGAATAGAAAATGTTAAACCAAGAAGAAGTTACCCACTTTTAAAACACGGACAACGCCATTTTTAAATCGGTAGTGAAACATAATATCCGACGGAAGTTTTCAAACTTCCGCAGGAGACAAAAAAGGTAATGCTAAACAAGTCTAAATAATTATAATGTTTGTTATTCTTATGCAAATATCTTTGGTAATCTCACGGCAAATTTATTGTTGGATTTGATAATGAACATAGCACGGGGAAAAATTATATAAGATAATCGTACCATACACATATAACATGTTTTCCTATATACAATTTCCAAATTTATATTCCTATGCAACACAACTTCCTACAACTCTCACAGTCAATGTGATTTTTTGCACTGAACTTCATTGACCAATATTTAGAAGAGTAGGATGATATCGCTGTTCGTAACAATCATCAATATACTGTAATATTGACATTGCATCTAAATCGGTTTGATAAAATGTGATTATTGGCTCCATGATAGTAACACATTGAAATCTTTTTTCGAACTGCTCTTGAAGCATCTGTATGTGGATTACAAATGGTGACGGGTTAAAGCTCACCTATCATTTTCTTCATATTTGTGAAATGTGCAAACGGAAGCACTTTAGCACGCAAAACTTCTTGGTGGATAATACAATGGTACGATATAAAGTTTGGAAAGGATTCACCTTGTTGCAGAGGGCAACAATTCCTTCGTTAATACCAACCATTGCTGGTGCCCCATCAGTGGTGATCGCAGATAGCTTGTGGACTTTGTATATGTTTTGAATAGATTTCTTCACCTGTTGTTCACCCTTTCATGGGTAATATTTTCAGTAGCTCTTTATTTGTAGTGGTCACTAAATAGCATTCTCACTATAACTGCCAACTGTGATGTATCTGATATATATTTTGACTCATGAAACTGTAGTGAGAACCAGTCACATAATTCCAAGTCACTCTGTACCTGAATTTGCATGTCAGTTGACATTGTATGTATTCTTCTTGTAAAGTTGTTATTCGATAACAGTAGGTTTTTTATTGCTGACATAATCTCATTCTTGTTGGAAAATCCATCAAATAAGCTCCCACCACCGACCAGAAATGCTTTTTTTAATTTAAAAAAAAAGCCGAAAACCGAAGCTTTTTTTGTGGTTGGGAGTAAAATAGGTTTCCATTGATATTCGGCTGACATTTTAGACAATGGACGTTTTTATACAAGTTAGATGTTTTATGGGGTCGTCAATGGGACCTTGATAAATCTCAAGGTTGACCCTAGAGTTACCTTTCTGTGAATTGTGGTGTCTCTTGGACTCTTACTGAGTTTTAGTTAAAAGAACAGGTGGAGGGGTGTTGCAAATACGATTATATCTAGAATTATCTCGATGGTCATGCAATTTATCTAGATACTAATTTATCGAGATTTTTATTTTTTTACGCCAAAACTCCGATGGCGTCTATAGAGATTGTTATTTTCTTACGCCAAACCCCCCCAATGGCTTTCATCGGGAATGTTATTAGATAACGGTCGCTTTTACCTTTTTTCTATTTTTTTAAAATTAAAAATTCTTTATTTTACGGACTTTCAAAATGCAGCTTCAATGTTGTTTTTATTGTGATTCCCGGCCATTTAATGTTGGAGAACCCTCGAAGAGATCGATCCTAGTTCCGAGGGACCCGTTTTCTAGGCAGCACCTCCCCATTATACTGACAGTGTAGGGTCAGGGGTCGGATACGCCCTTGACCTCTGAGGCAAAAGTCGATGGAGACTCGTCTATTTCAATTTTAAATTAAACAATGAGTGTTATTTTTGATGTCTTTCGGACTCTTGCTGAGTTTTATGCCAACGAACAGTTGGGGGTCATTATGCAAATGCGATTAATATCAATTATTCAAGAAAGAGCAAACACTAAGCCATGACAAGTTACCTCCCATACACCTGGCATTATAAACGCAATGCTGCCGCCTTTCGCCTGCACTCCAAACATTTTTGTTGTGTCCATCCTCATTGGATGTTCCGTCATATTTAAGGATAGTGCACACAAAATTAAAACACTATACATTGAAATGTCTATAGTTTCTAATAAGGAAGATATGTGATTTTCTATCTCTTATGCAGTCTTTCTCTTTCCTCACTGTTTGTGTAAATAACTTAATTTATTCTATTTAATACTACTAATGTGTTATTTTGCCTCTGTTAGTGTTATTCATTGAACTTAAATAACTATTTATTCGTTTATTGTAAAACCATTGCATACGTTTGTAAGTCTTCTGCCCATGTTTTATGGTTTTGTCATCAGTGTATTATGTTGATATATTTTCTTTTATATTCTAAATGTATTTAAATACAGTTGTCATTGATAAATACAAATATTCATGACTGTCTTTATTACTATTTTGGATAGACTGATCATATGTAACGCTGGAAAATCATTTGGGTCAATCAGGTCAGTTGTAACGCAATCAGTTTGGTCCAGTCGGTAGGGTTGGTCAGTGTGGTTGGTAAGGTCTTGTCAGTTGGGTCACGTCAATCAGTTGGGTGTGGTTAGTCGGTCTGATTGTGGGCTTTCTTTTATGGCGACAGTTGCTTTTATTGCAATCTATGAGTAGCTATAAAAGCTATCGGGTGGCGTCGGGCGTTGTCGAAAGGTGTTCGGCTGTAATTAGGACTGCCCCTGAAAAAGCGGATAATAGAACTGGAAGGTTCTTTAAAAACAAGAACCATAAGTTCAATGTCACGTCCACCATCCGTGGGAGTAGTAGGGGGAGGAGGGGAAGGGGGGAGAAGAAGAGAAGTAGTCTTTCTTTGAGTCAATTGATTCTCATACTTGTAATATTTCCAATAAATATCATAAATGGCCATTTTGGGGCGTTTTTAAAAAGATACAAAACTGCAGACCTCGGACATGCTATTATGACATCATAGCAGCTGGTAAAATAATTGATCAGAATAGATGTTTAATGACATCACACATTGTAATAACATCACACCTTTTAATGGCATCACACCTTTTAATGACATCACACATTTTCTGACATAAACATCATCATCATCAGCCGTTATAAGTCCACTGCTGGACAAAGGCCTTTCCCATCTCCTTCCATGACGACCTATCTTGTGCTAACCTCTGCCACGTCTTACCTCCATCTTGTATCTGGTCTTTTCCTACTGCGTTTACTGTCCCTTCGGCATCAGTCGGTTAATCTTTTCCCCCATCTATTGTCATCTCTTCTTGCTATGTGACCAGCCCATCTCCATTTTTGCTGCTTAATTAGTTGTATAATATCCTTCACTCTAGTCCTTTCTCTGATCCACGTTGATCTTTTTCTATCTCTTAATTCATCTGTTGCTTCCGACGTCATGGAGATGTCATCAGTGAATCTTAAGCGGCTTAAGTATTCACCATAGCAACTGATAAATAAAATACAATACCCCCTTCCTCTTTCCGTTGCTTAACGTAATCGTAACCGACCGACCGACCGACCGACCGACCGACCGATCGACCGATCAAAAAGTGTCTTAATGAGTTACCCGTGTCTACATTGAATACAGCCTTGATCCGACGTTCATTTTTATTCAGGTAACATTTCTTTTCGGACACAGAGTGACATGAACAATTCATAAAGTGAGTCAGTTGTTTGCATTAGAAAATTGGGAGTGGTTGCGATTATGCGCATGAATAGGTTGGAGCAAGGGACTCGGCTTTTTGTGACGAGCTAAACCATTCAGAGACCTGGCAAATCGGCTTTGTTAAGAACAGTGTTTCCTTTGAAAATCAAAATCGTCCATTGTAAACAAGGGACAATATGTGGGGTATAGCGTATAGCGTCTACGGTTTCAGTAGCAGGTAGGCTTTTACAGGGCGGAGATGCTAGCCCTATGCCCACGCAGTAGGCTTCTTTTTTTCTATCAGAGTAACCTACTTTTAGATGGACTGTCTGTCTGGGCTAAAGGGCTCCAACTGCACTGATATTTACCCATAGTTTGAGGAGGGGAAGTGGGTTCATGCCTTTCCCAAACATATTAGTGCGAAGCGAACGCAAGCAGACTCGGCCGAAAACCGAACTCGGTTCGCCGATTCTGTTTTCCGTGCCGGTAACCGTTACGCCACTCCGCCCCCCAGGGACAAGATGAGTCCACATTTCTTTTTCTCGGATTATTGTCTTCATTTCTGTTGCTTTTAACGTGATATTTTGGCCGCTACATTCTTCGGCTTTCCTGTATTATCTAAAATTCCGAGATGAAATATTTTCATTATTCAATTTATTGTTTTAATCTTTGTTATTTGTTATTTTAGCGTTCCTATAAAAAATCTTTCGTAAGCCAAAATGTCGTAAAACGGTGAAACAATTGCCATTAATTTATATGGGAAACATTTTTGAGCTTTCCCAGATCCCCAAAATGGTGATGGTGGTATGTTAGCCTGAGTCGTCGGAGATTAGGTTGGTGGGAAGTACAGTACATTAGGGAGAATCAGAGAAAAGAAGAACGCTATTTTCGCTATTCGCCTTTTTTCATAAAAGCGAAAAAATGGCGCGAAGCGAACTTTCGAAAAACGGAGGATAACTGTATTTTGCTTTTTTGTTTTTTTCATTGGGGTGCGCATTATACACGGTGAAATACGCTAATCTGTGCCCACTAAGCCTAACTGTGCCTAACCGAAATATTTATTGCTTCGGTTATTTTCTTTCTAAAATAATAGTCTATGACATCTAATTATAAAAAAAGATTTCTTTCTTTCTTTCTTTCTTTTCCCATCCCACGCACACATGGTAAATATTTTGTTGTATCTCCATTTAGATTGATTTATCATCAGTATTGACCGAACAATGGTGTTAGATACTAAGTTTCATTTTACGAAGAACACTCGCGGATACGGTATAGTGGTTCTGGCAATAGGAAGGGGTCCGTGTGGTCCGTGCTTGCAAGCACGTCACCAAAACTAGTTTCAAACCAAAAGAAACAAACACGTCTGGTTAGTTACTCAATAGAAACCCTCCTGTGCCCAATGTCTTTTGGCACCATGCCGTATTGGGGGTGATCAATTAAAAGATTGGAAAAAAGGATGATCAATGAATAAATTACTTCTCTCGCCTTTTGTCCGGCAGTGATCACTAAAAAGTCCGAATTTTCAACAAAAAAACAAGCGTGAATGCTGCCGGATACAAACGAAGGGATCGATTTAGCATAAACTTACATTGCAAATAGAAACCCCCACCCCCATTAAAAACCTATTTAACGGTGGGGAATTTTAAAAAAACAAAACAAAAGTTTAAATTGTCAGCCCTCTCGCACAGATACATAGCCAGCCAGCCAACAAGCCAGCCAGCCAGCCAGCCAGACCAACTTAAAAACTGAAGAAACCTATGTTGACAGTTTTGGTGACAGTTTTGGTTGACGGTTTCTAATACATATCACACTCATGGTTTGCCTTGTGGCTGAAATAGTTGCATATTTCCCACCGAGGTCGGCGTTCGAGCCCAGATAGAAGCCAAAGATTCGAATGTTGATTATTAAGGTAGGTAGGCTCATCCACTTGGTAGGTTGGCGCAACACAATCTTTCTATCGTCATTTCTTTTTATTTGACCACCGTACAGTTGACCATACAGTTCATGTTAAAATCAATATCTTGCACTGGCGAAATTAACCCGGTGCCCCCTCCCCCATATTTTCTATACATAGACCAAATAGAAGGAGACGGTGGCAGGAAGATTGTATTACGGTAATTTTCTGAGTGGGGAGGGCCTAAAATTGAGCACTGATCAGTATCATTAATAGAAGATACGTAACTATCTCGGCCACATAGCAAACCTAATACAGAGGAAGCCGGTTATTGTGATCACTTTGGGACAGGTTCTTTTAGATAAAAATAGCCGGCCGATAACATTAAGCGAATGATATAGAGAGGAAACCGCTTATTGTGATCACGTTAAATAAAGGGTTTGAGTCCGTTTGATAACACTATCAATGATTATCAGTGATTATAATAAACGGCTTTTTCTATGGTGTTGGCTTATTTCAGGCTTGTGAAGAGTGATCAAGGGAGGACTCCTACCAGCGCTGTTTTTCATACTGGAGATCAGCTCACGCACACCGGGTCGACTATCGGGGTGTTGTGCTCTTCCTCAGTAGCTCAGTGTAGTTACGATTAAAAAACAACCTTATCTTGCCGCAAATAAACACAGATAATCCTCTATTTTCCACAATTCACTACCCTCTTAAATGCAAACTGCAAAATTCCTACTTAGCGCTCAATTAATTCCCTAAATCAGAACCTGGGTCCTTTTTCACACAGGGTACTTCGCCCTAAACAAATCTTTCTTTACGTTAAAGGTCTTGCCTAACATCCAAGGCATCCTGGCACCCAAACGAATTTCGTCAGCATGTTTTCACCAATCCTACATAAGCCTTTTAATTATCATTTTCCGTGTCCTACAACACTAATCGCAAATTAAAACAAAAGTTTGATTATGTCGTCAAACCTTTTATTAACCTTTCGTAAAAGAATGTGTGCACACCAACATTTTTAATCGTAAATTAATTTTTAAAAGTATCACTAACTTCATTTTTCTGCCTATCAACATTTTTATTTGACCTTTATCAACGTACCATTTTGTTATGGCTAAAGCTGTCAGCCAATTTACCTCTTAATGTCATTCATTTTGGTCTGTGAGCGAGAATGTCTCAGCGCAAGGGAGAGAACTATGTATCCTTCCCCCGCCTAGTCCCTTTCTAGATCCATTTTAGGCACACGGCGCATCTTATTTTTTATAACTAAATTATCTATCTATCTAATTATAAATTAATTATTAAATTATATAACTAAATTATATATCTATCTATCTTTCTATGTATCAGTTTATCGACCTGTCTATCTCATCTATCTTTCCAACTATCTATCTGTCTTTCTATCTATCTATTTATTTATTTATCTGTTATGATTAAAAAATACTTCCCTTTAACGGCTTTGTCCGTTTGAAAATGAACTTTCAAATAAAGAGATTTTTCCTATAAAACTAAACTGAACGCCAAAAGAAAGCCTTTTATTCAGGCCGGTTCAAACGAATTAAAAGAGCAATCGAATAAAAATAAATGAAAAATATCATTAATCCGTGAAAATGGAAATTCCTTTGTATCGTAACTTTTATTCAAGCTGGTTCGGGCTAAAAGAATAAAAAAAGCTACTAAAGAATTAAGCTGTAAGTAAAAAAAAATAGTCATAAAAATTAATAATAATGATTTATAATAACTTCATCGGATAAAATTAAATGAAAAATATCTTTAATCCGTGAAATGGGAATTCTTTTTTATCGTAACTTTTAATCAGGCCGGTCGGTTAAAAAGAATAAAAAAAGCAATTAAAACATTGAGCTCGGATATAGTGAATAATATAAATATATCTACATAAAATTAAGCTGTAAGCAAAAAGTAGTCATAATTAATAATAATGATTTATATACTTGATCGGATAAAATTAAATGAAAAATATCTTTACTTTTTTCAGGCTCCTTAGCGAAAATACTTACATCTAATTAAGTCCACTTTAAACCAATTTCCCATTTCTTCACGCTAAAAAGGGACATCATAACCCTCAGCGAATTTCAATTCTTGCCTTCACGGACCGGTACTTGAATAATCAAAGAGAGAAACCTAATACCCGTGTTGGATATACTTATAAATTAGCTTCCAAAAACAACAACTCCTTGAACATATACTTTGTAAGATATGTCCCGGAATAATACTAATAATAATCTTCTTTAAATCAGAATTTCCGTAAGCGCTTACGTCCCTTGCACGGATTAGATAAATAGTTATTAAAGGAAATAAGATAAATGGTGTAAAGTTACAAAAACATTATCACTTTTGTACCGAGAAAATATACGTATTTATAGATGGTAATACAATTTTTAAAAGGGGGTTAAAAGTGATAAAAACACGTTAATCTAAGTTAAAGACCGTTCTTTAAAATGGAGAACAATATTAGACGTAGTAAATCAAACTAGCACTGAAATAATAAAGATCTACCTAGGGTAATGCGGCCCTTTTAGGCACA
>VCCN01002880.1:770999-781107 GCA_006491835.1 Architeuthis dux
GTACATAATCAGAGTTGAGAGGTGCGTCTCTGTGGAAAGGGTGGAACCGTCAAGGATTTGTCAGGTGACAAAATCTGTCTGAACAAAGAAATGAAGAATAACTGTCTTATAGTAAGAGATGAGTGGAAGTTGATGGCTGGTCAAAATAGTGGTGTGTTGGAAATGGGTTTCAAGTTCCAAGATGAAATGTAAGGTGACAATATACATGGTTTTGCCAGACTTGTTGTCTGCAAAGGGTATCATGTTGCGAGTCAAGTACATTATGTTCATGTCCTGAAAGTTGGTTATCTAAAAGCACTGTGGATAGATAACTTTATTTCTCAGAATAAAAATCTGTGTTCCAAAGGAAAATTTGTATGTCAAGTGGTTTAACTTGTTGACCAGAGTGTGTGAGTGAAAAAATACATATGTGTCCATTACATATATATATATATATTCTTATAACCTGTGCCTTTCTGTTCTGACTGCAGATTACACCCTTTGGCCATTCTGGGTGGACACGCATGTCGATCCCCCATTCAAGCTCAACAGGTGAGTGGTAATTCCAGTTGAAAAAGAAAAGAAAATACAACCTCTGTCCGATAATATTAGGTTGTCCCACATGAAATGGCCATTTATGAAAGGAAAATAAAAACAACTTCAAAATGGAAACAAGCCTCATTTATTAATCAAAATCATTTATTAATCAAAATCATTTATTAATCAAAATAAGCTCTATTTTTATTTATTTGATAACTCTTTTCCATTGGCCTTTAAGTGTAAAGATCCCTCCTTTATAGAAATTAGTGTCTTTCAAAGCTAACAATTGTTTAAATGCTTTCATTACCGCTTCTTTGTTAGCATACTCTTTATTGCAAAGAAAAAGCTGATGGTGTCGGAATAAGTGATAATCTGTTGGAGATAATCCTAATGAATATGGAGGATGATCTAAAACAGCCATGGGCAAACTGTGGCCCGCAGTCTGCATTTGGTCCTTTTGACTTTCTGAATGGCATGCTTAATTTCATGAGGAAAATAACATTTTATTAAAATTCGTTTTTGAAGAAATGAGAAAATTCCAGTATAAGTGGACAAATGATTACTCCATTGTTGAAGTAAAAAACAGACCAATGTGGCTAATGTTCTGAATCCCCCTCCGCATTTAAAGAATTTAAAGTTAAGCGTCATTACACAACTAAATATTCCGGGTATAATAAATTTAAAGGAGATACCAGGAAGCTTAAAATTGAAACACTAATGAAACAGATAAGCTTTTTCTAAAAGGCAAACAGAGCTCAACGAAATGGTGCATGCAAGCTATGTTGTTAGCAAAAAAGTTCTTAACATTCTTAAAATTATTCAGACGGTGAATTTGTGGCTCTGTTTATGATTAGCAATATCTCACATGGCCTGCTGCTCGAAAAAGGTTGCCCATGCCTAATCTAAGATTTCATAATTAAGTTGCCGCAACTTTGTTTTGGTCAGATTGGCAATGTGGGGTCTGGCATTGTCATGCAACAAAATGGGCCCATGTCTCTTTACCAATGCTGGCTGGATGTTTTCTGGCTAATTTTGAATGCATTTCATCAATTTGTTGGCTGTATGATTCCGAATGATGTTTTTGAGAGCTTGAACAGCATTTTTACCGAGTTTGAACTCATACAAAAACAATAGTCTGATTTCCTTTGAGGACAGCATCTTTCAAAGTGAGGGATTATCTTATTAAAACTGATATGATGAATCATAAGTTGAAAATTCAAAAGAAAGCTAATTAGTCCGGGGGCCAGCAGGGCCTACCATGCCCCCACCCCTGATTCTAGCGATATATATATATATATATCCTTCTTGAATTAAATCCACAATTTTCCCTATAAAGTATACTTGAAATTTCCTTGTAAAATACTGAAATACCTATAAATTAATGGATTTTTGAATTCCTCATCGGAAAACCATGATTTAGCATTTTAAAGTACACAGATATGTCAACTGGGAGACGAGATATGAATTTCAGCCATTTTGTTTTATGCAAATGAGGTATTTCTTCCCAACATCTTAGGAACATCTTTTTTCTGAAAGAGGACATCCTACGGAACATTTTGGTACCTGGGCCATTACCTTGCATCCTACAGGCTGAAGGTTATTTTTTTCATAGGCCTCTACTATTTTTATTCTTTCTTTTTAAAAAGTTTTGCAAGTGCCCTCAACGCTGGGAAATGTGGTAGGGTTTTTTAAACAATCTTATTAAAATCACGAAACATTTTTTTCTATTTTCTATGTTTTTATGGTATTTCTTTTTTTCTTGAAGTGATGGTAAAATCCATGATTCACAAGGTGTTCGCGTGAAACATTTTCCTGAGGTTCCTGCGGTGCTAAAACAGCTTCACAATGATGGATACAAACTTGGGATTGCTTCACGGTAAGTCATTGCTTGGCACTTGGCTTCAAAATTCTGAGAAAATAATCCTAGACTATAATACTGTAAACTCCTGTTATTATGGCACCCTCAGGGATTTAAGAGTGCCATTATCATGAATTTGCCATTATAATGGGTGGATTTTATACAAAGTGTAATGAGAAAACAGACAGTACAGACAAAAATGACTTTTTATTACCCTTTCACAATCAAATGATCCATGTATGGGTTACAGGTCTGCAAATAAAATGAATGAACCAAAAAGTAATTATGCTAACCATATACATCATGGTGGTATGTAATTAATTGTTTATTTGGACGTATCAGTAAATTCTTAGAAACAGAAAAAAGTTTAATGCAAAAATAAAGGAATAGTTTATTACAAAAAAATTAATCGGTGCAATTTATTTAGGCAGCAATATTTTAAGGTTTTCCTCCTTTTCGTTTTTCAAATAATGCTCCAAAATTTTCATGTGCTGTTGCTGCAAACTAATCTCCAAGAATGGTCTTGCGTGAATATAAAAACAAACGTGTGTCATTAAATATTGCCGTTAGAACCTGTGTGTCATTAAATAGTGCCATTAGAACCTGTGTGTCATTAAATAATCCTGTTAGAACCTGCGTGTCATTAAATAATGCTGTTAGAACCTGCGTGTCATTAAATAGTGCTGTCAGAATCTGTGTGTCATTAAATAGTGCCGTTAGAACCTGCATGTCATTAAATAGTGCCGTTAGAACAAGTGTCGTTACAATGAGAGTTTACTGTAATTGTAAAAGGTCTACAAGACGCAGTGGCAGGGATGAGGGGTGATGAGATAATCATATTTCAAACGCAAACTAAACTCAATGTAATGTTTATAATACAGTAATGGCAATGCAATGGACAGAATTTATAATATGTGCATGTGTGAATGTGTTTACATATATATATATATATATATATGCATGTGTATGTATACATACATGTACATTGTATGCATGCTTGTTTGTTTGTTAGCCTCGTTCTGTCTCGGAAGGCAATGGAGCGTGCAACAGTAATTAGCCTATGATTCAGCTGCACCACCTACTGTGGCTGTGCAGCCTGATTTTCGAGCAAGAAACTCTCTTGGAGCTGTTGCAGGTGTAGTCCTTGCCTGGATGTATGTGTGTATATATATATGTATATATTTCTATTATATAAAACAATTTGTCACTGTGTCCAATCCCCTGAAACATTGTCGCAGCTCAACCAAATTTGGCACACATACTCAATCGACCTAGAGATATGTTTTAAAGTCAAAAGTTATGAGAAAAAAACATTTATTAATGGTTTTAGAGGGGTGGTTCTATTTACAATGTAACCATAATGTCAGGGCCGTCTGAATAATTTGCTAATGTGTGTTCCTTATTTTTTGGAAAAATGCTACGAAAAGCTAGCTTTAAGATTACAGAAAGAGTAAATAAACCAATTATCCCCAACAATTATTTTTTGCTAGTTCATAGGTGTATAATAGAGCTATCCTGAGTCTCGATTTTATATGTCAATATGATTAATAAAAGAAAAAGTCTGTGGATGACTTGAAAAATACATTGACTTCTGGCAGATTTTGAAGCTCTATTTTCAAAAATTCCCTAATCAGCCTTTTGTTCATAATTATCTTTATCTTCATTAGATATCTGAATATCATCATATATCCATAGTGCACTTTGTACAATAGGGGTGTTTTCCAGCGATCTAAAGGGCGTGGTCTAAAAGAATTGTTCTTGCTTCGCTCACAGCCCCCCCCCCCATATGAATTTCATTCCGATGGCTCTGAATGTTAAACTTAACCTTTACTTTCTGTTCAATATACATCTTTTCTTTGTGAGTACTTATTAAATATACTTGTTTTCAGAACTGGTGCTACTGCAGAAGGTGAAGAATTGGTAAAATTGTTTGGTTGGAAACAATATTTCCATTTTTCAGAGATTTATCCTGGTGTGAAGACGACCCATTTTAAAAGGTAATCTATTAATGATAAATCTTGATTATGTTCTTAGGCTGTAGACAGAAAAAGCTCCCAAATATTTCTAAACTATTTTCTATAGTTTTGAGAAGGGTCATTAATATTCAATTGGTTCTTTTCTATAGTTTTGAGAAGGGTCATTAATATTCAAATGGTTCTTTGGACATTTGAACTCCTTCTTGTTATTTGTGTTGTGAAGGGGGGTAACCCTTATAGCAGAAACCCCCAAGCCATGTGCTATAACGGTTACACCCCTTTATACATAACTTCTGTTTAACCCATTACACTCTGATTTTACACCTGAAGAAGGAAGAAGAATAGATCAGCCGAAACGTGGTGTTCACAACACAAATAACAAGAAGGAGTTCAATTGTCCGAAGAACCATTTGAATTTCAAAACTAGCTGAAAACCCAGCCTACGGGCCAGATTTCCTGCTAGATCTTGCGGAAGGCCCAAATCAAACCTGTTTCTTTAGGGATACCTTAATTCTATACGTCTGGTTACAATGCACCATTTTGGCTACTTACAGTACTTACACTCAGATTAACGGAATCAGACTTTTAGTAATACATGGAAATCAGATAATTATTATCGGGGAGAGTGTGACTGCACATTACATTTCTTTTTGTTAATTATCAAAGACTAACATGTGAAAAACCTGCTCCGGGTCCCATTAGTAGCCACAGAAAATTTGGTGGCCATAGCTCTAGCCGTCCTTGACTTATGATAACACAGACAGACAGACAGACATTTGGTTAATATAAGTAATAGTAAATTTTTAGGTAAATGTGAACGCAGTCGGACACAAAATAAGGAACCAATTTAGCATAATACTTACATTGTAAATCACCCCCACACACACACACACACACTCTAAAAACTCAAGTGTTGGAATTTTCAAAAGCTAACTCTGTGTCCCATTAGTACACAGAATATTTCATGGGAATATGTTGTGTGGTCCCTGAGTTATGTTAACACAGATGGACAGACAGACATTGGGTGAATTATAATAAGATTGGCTATTCTGTCTGTCACATTGTAGAAACAAACACAGAACATGTTTTAAACTTTTAAAAATTGAATTTTAAAATCTTTTTCCCTGTGTTATTTTGAACATGTCAGACTTTAATTTTTTTTGACAGATTTCATGAACACAGTAAAATTCCTTATGAACACATGTTGTTCTTTGATGATGAACACAGAAACATTGTGGATGTGAAAAAATTAGGTAAGCATTCAGAGAAGAATTTGTGTTGGTTTGTATTTCTTAAAGCAGGTTTTAGACCATTTTTTATGTCAATTTTTGTCATCCAAAATTAACTTTGATTACGCCATGATTGATATCTGCCGACAGAAAGATTTAAACTCTGTAATTAAAAATCTTCCAAAATTAAAGTAGCCATTATAGAAATAGAAGATTTGATGCAAAATAATTAATTTAATGATTACTTACTTTTTACTAAAAAATACATTTGTTTACAGAGGTTATCTGTCAGCTCAGTTGAAAGGTTAAGTGGGTCAGTTTTCCTCACCCATATGTGATGAAAGCCAGCTTAAATTTACAAGCATCTCATGGGGCAGCTGGAGTATGAATAACCAAAAATGGCAAAACCTGATATTAGCCACAATGGTAAAAGTATATTCCCAACATTAAAACACTGTCATATGACTGGCAATATTCTAGTATCTACTTATATAATGAACAGTGTGACTTTTTTCTGATTCTCTCCCTGTAACAATGGACTCTTCCACTTAAAGGCAATACTTTTGCTGACAAGAATATCTTCTACCCACTATTTTGTGTCAAAATTCATTTAGCATTTTTTCTTAAATTAAGTATTTTCTAATTTTTTAACTGTGACAAGTCGACAGTGTTTCATATAGAGCAATGTTATTGCTGATGATAATAACTACTTCAGGTTAGGAAGAGTTATTTGCCCTTGTTATACTTGTTATTAGTTACAGTTGAATAAAGCCGTTTTAATAAGACGTGACTTGAAGTTATCTGTGCATTCGCTATTGGGGCCATATTACAAACCATCTCCAACCCTTATTATTTCATCTCGGCATTACGACAAGATAGAACATGGTGTCAGTAGTGAGATTTAAAAAAAGGAGACTTAAACAGAAGAATACTACCATCGGCAGGACTAAACTAGAAAGAAAAAGATTTATTTTTACAAGTTTACCAGTCACTACCAATAAGGGAAGATGTTTAAATTACATCTACCAGAAGGATTTGATTTTATGAATGTGGGATTGTGGGGGAAAATGGTGGCAATGCTTTGAGAGGTTTCGACAAGCATCCAAGTTACGTGACGAGGATGATCAAACCCAGATTAATACTTTGCTATATTGTATGGGAATGGAATTGGAAAATACTTTCAGATCATTTTGTTTCACAAGAAAATCTGGTGGTATTTCACCTACCAGAATCCAGAATTTATTTTATATACAACGCCAAGTGGATTTGGAAATGACGATCTGCTTGGCGTTGCATATAGAAAAGGAGATGCAAACACAGAGTATAATGATAGAATATTAGACCAGTTTGAGATTGCTAGCAACATTTGTAAAGGCAAAATATTAATTAATGGAGATTACAACTTCAAAATTCTATGATAAATTGTGCGACCTCTTTTTTACACAGCAGTTGGAGAAACCGACTTGTCTCGATCTAGTCATCTCTTATAATGAACTGGGTGTTAGTGGCGTTGAGGTATTGTGTCCTATTGGTAAAGCAGATCATAGTATAATAACTTGGAACTTCCATACAAGTTTAAATCTAACTTGTGTAAGAGATATATATATATATATATATAGATACAACTATAATAAGGCCGATTATGCTAGGTTATATTCTATTAGGAAACAAAGAGATGTAAATGATTTTAAGAAGAATTATGATGTTTATTACACCACTGCAAAAGGTTTAAGGCCCTAGACATTGTGTAAATATGATTGTTATGATGTGTGCTTGTATATACAAATTGTATACTTTTTTTTCACACTAAAATAAAATGTTAAATGTAAAATGTTAAATGTTTTTTTAACATCTCATATTGTAAGCATAGAGTTATGACCTACAACTTATGGGGAACAGAAATGTATTCACACTTTTTTTGATACAAACGAAAATGTAGCAAGGCTCGAGAAAACCAGCAAGGCTAGCAAGGCTCGAGAAAGTCAGTGTCCATTTTCAGTGAGTCTTTTTATAAATCTCTTAACTGCTTTACATTATTCTTTTTTTTTTAATCAATTGGAAACAAATAGTTTAATTACAGAAACAAATGTTGCCAAATACTATCAAAAATTCTGTAAACAACATTGCAGGTTCTTTGTAGTCAGTTCTTTTTCTTTTTTATTTTAGGTGTCACTTGTATCTTGGTAGAAGATGGCGTCACCCACAAAGTTGTCCAAGAAGGTTTTAAAGCATTTGCTAAAAACCAAAACAAAGGAAAATGCTGACTGTGGGTATCTTTCTTCTGTCGGACATTTTTAAATTTCCCTGCATTTTTTATAAAATAAAGCAAAATGTTTGTACAATTGTAGAAGTTTGATACTTCTAAAATAGTGAGAAAAATAAAAATCTTTTTATATAAAAGCCTTTGTCACTTTTTTTGAGATAATTAAAATTAATATAATCCAGCTGCGATTCAAACATCCGACCGGGAAGTAGGCTGGCAAGTAGCTTATCCGTTTTGCTAAACTTACACTGCTGGAATATTGGGTGAAATTAAGTTACAAATTAACAACTGACCAAACAAGCAGCAGGTACAGGTTGCTGCTGATTACAGCTTTACTTGCTTGCCTGCCTTCATTTTCAGTTACATCCAGCACACAGTACTGCACAAAGCCAAATAGAGGGAAATGGGATTCAGAAGAGTGTGTTGCATATACCCATAATTTATCCATACATAACATAAATAATCCTACTATATAATAAAACATGCTTTATTGTTTGCCAGGAATCGTTTCATGGAGCTGCCATTTAAGATTTAGTTTTGAAGAAGGAACAGTCTTTTTCTTCGGGGCACGAAAGCGGCCTTGGTTGCCTTTTATTTTTGTAGTCAGTTTAACTAAAATGTACCATCTTTTGATTCCTTGTATTACAAGAGTACCTCAAAAGATTTTTCAAAAAAAGTTATTCCCCTTGAAAGAAATTTCTTTTTAATTCGGGAGTCAGACATACACGAAAAAGTCCCAAATTAACACAAAAATTCTTTCAAGGGAAATAACTTTTAGTGTTTTAGCAATTTCTAGCTATGGACTCTTTTCTTTTCCACACTTTTGCGCCTCTTACTGGGTCGACACAATTCCTGCTGCTGTGGTTAACAGTGTGGTGTATATACCGTGGCACTACTGGAAGTTGGCCAATTCTTTGGTAGGCCTTCCAACAATCCGAGTGTATAATGCTACCAGGGTGAATATATTTTTTGCTTAATTCTAGGAGGGTTCGTTCGCTCCTATCGCGAACGAACTCCATAAATCGAACAACGGGTGGTGGTGTCAAATCCACCAAATAAAATCCACCTTGGTGATACATGACGTCTTGCGTGATCTTTTCTTTTTGCCATTAAGCTCTTGTCAATTTGAACGATTACACCAGGTCCTCCAAATTTTAATGAGTTCTGTGTTAATTTCAATGAGCAAACTTTGCGTAGCCTTAAATACCAAGTTACCACTCTGTTTACTGTGTGTTTATATGGACATTAATTTAGCGTACAATTATAAAGGAATCTCGAGGGACCATAGAAACAGTAGTTATCAACTTCTGAATAGCTTCTGTCACTCTAGAAGACTTCCTTTCAAAATCGTAATTTCCATTCCTTTATATGGACTGGACGGCACCATTTCACTTCTCCATATCCAGTCTTCACCTCTCTCATCTGCTGAGTATCGCAGAGATTGCACCCAGTGTTGCCGACTCAAAAAATATTTTCGTGCTAGTTTGACTGCCAAAAAGCGCTTAATTTTTTTTTAAATAGCCAGAAATGGCCAAAGACGCTGAAAATGGCCAAAATGTTTTAGGCGTAAACGCGCTAATTTAGCGCTTTTACACTGCCAAAACAAGAAACGCGCTGTATTGGCAACATCAGTTGCACCGAGGAGCTTGACGCCGAACAATTTGTTTTCTCGTATAAAGTCTCTTGCTGCTTCAAATATTCGACAATGCCATCACATTATTTCATCCAAATCCATTTTGAAATTAAAAAGCGATAAAAACCAACTAAAATGTTAGGATGAAGGTAAATAGTAGTATAAAAAAACTTCGATAATAATGGAATGATATGTCAAGGTACTTGTGATTTTATTTTTGCGTGAAGTGGATTAAATTTTTTTTAAATTTAAAAGGTTCAGTGTATAAAATGTTAAAATTTAAACCGTTGTCACGTGACGGCGTTAAAAAAATCATACCAACTTTTGTTTTTGCAAATTGAAAATGTTTTTCAAAATCATAAAAAAAAAATCAAATTAAATTAAACGTGACAAGAGAAAGATTTTAAAAATAGTATAAAATAAAATTTTCGAAAGGGATTTTTTCGTGTATGTCCTGTCACCCAAATTTTTAAAAAATAATCTTTCAGGGGGGATAACTTTTACTTTACTGTGTGGAACTTTACAATTTTGATTACTTTTCTTGATACTCGGAGAATCACTTGATTTTTCGACACTAAAAGTAATAATATTGGCTGCTGCAGGGTCAAACTCCACTCCAACTTCTATTCT
>VCCN01002880.1:846586-856647 GCA_006491835.1 Architeuthis dux
TTCATAAACCACACTCCCCTAACTACCTTACCTTCACAAGCAGTAACAACAAAAAAGGGACCAGCATCAGGATCATACTTAAGGCACAGGACCGCATGTATTTCAAAATAATCTTTTTTATTTCCAATGTTTCAATATGTTTGAGAATTTGTTCCATTACATATAAATAGATTATTGATAGTTTATTACGTTAAATCAAACTTCATACGTTTATGAATATTTCATTTTTGTTTTGATTTGTTCTAAAATAATAGCTAAATACAAAAATAGAAGGGCCCCCATGAAATGTTATGTACTGGGTCCCATTAATGTTAAATTCGGTTCTGGCCAGCATTGTTAACAAACCTTTTTCGTATGAATTGTATATCTGGGAGTTATCTTTCTTATTTCCAGTTGACGGTGTCAGGAATAATCGAAACGGCTGGAGGAAGTCGATGGATGTTCAGCCAGCCGAATATGGTGAGTAACAATGGAAACCAAGCAATCTCTCTCTTTTTTTAACTTGAGTAAAGCTGATTCACGTTTTAATTGTCACGCGCATGCGTGTGATCATGCGCGTTTATCTATTGACTCAAAGCTCAAACTGTCTGTCCCTATCTATCTCGTCTATCTCATCTATCTTATCTATTAGTTCATTATATATCTGGCTAGTTAGCTCGGTTTGTTTACATCTATCTTTCTTTAGTATTTACCTGTCCATCTCAGCTTGAGCTTATGTATTCCAGCCTGTACATATATCTATCTATCTATCTATCTATCTATCTATCTATCTATCTATCCCAGTCTGTATATATCTATCTATCCCAGTCTGTTCATATCTATCTATCTATCCCAGACTGTTCATATCTATCTGCTGGGTGGTTTGCTACTTGGGGCTCTACGCCATACGGCGATACACGAGACTAAGATGAAAACAATATATTAAAAAAGTCATAAAAATGAGATATGTATGATGGTTGCCGAATATACATACACACATACATACATACACGTATACTTTCTTGACAAAGCCGGGTATACGGCGAAACGTTTAAATAAAGAAAATCTCATTTATTCATACATGGCCTTCTGACTTGTCAATTCAACTCACACACACACACACACACACACACACACACACACAAAATATTGATATTCTCGGATATGACCGTCTTTTCACTTAGGCTGTTCCATGCGTTTGCTACTCTTGCCGAAAAGAATTTTTTTCTAACAACAGTGGAGGTCTGAATTTGTAGTTTATGTGTCCTCTGGTTTTACTGCACAGAGATGTCAGCATTTTCTCATCTGGGCATTTTGAGCAATGAATGTCAGTATCCACTCTATGTATGTTGTTCCGGATTCTATAGACCTCTAGTAGGTCACCACGTTTTCACATATGTGTGTATATGTGTGTGTATATCGCTAGCTAACAGGCTAGCACGTTTTCACATATGTGTGTATATATATATATGTGTGTGTGTGTGTGTGTGTATCGCTTGCTAACTAGCAAGATAAATACAGCATACACATCTGTTAAACAACGTCTTAACAATCCTTTGCTGTGATTGTTTACGTTTTCCAAAATATGTTGGATCAAAATGAAATTTAATTTTCGCGTCATAATTTTCTTTTGATTTCATTTTTCAAATTTAATCATACATACAATTAAATGCGTATATATTTATGTATATTTACTTATAATTGTTTGTTTTCGCATCAGAAATCAACCCTCCTTTTGGTTTGTCTTGTGGAATCCGTTATTTTTGTTCCCGGTACCATTGGATTTTTTGGACGAATTTTCTTTCTGGTAAGAATTTGATGCCTCTCTTTCCTTATTTTTCTTTTATTCCGTATTTGTTTTCCATCCCGCGTAACCCAGTTGAGGGTCGTAGGGGTATCACGGATGATTTCATCGTGGGTGTGTCAACGGCGGGATAGCTAGACTGAGCCCATCTCTCTTCAGGCTGGTTTTGGAATCAGAGTTGTGTCCTAGACTGGTTACCAACCATGGCTAGAAAGCCCAGCCTGTCCTACTATTTAACCAATTAATTTACTACCACTTAACCATAACATATTTTACAAGCAGTCGAATATACTTACTGCTAAGGGGTTAACAAGATTGGGTTTCCTCAAGTGGAAAGGGTCTATCTGTTTTCTAAAGTAGCATTCAAAATCATGGCTTTTACCTGGTCTCGAACACTAACGACACGTGTTCACAATGTGTTCATAAATTAAGCGATATGTCAGTATTTCATCATGTGTGTGTCAAGGGAGAGATAGCCTGACGGAGCCCATCCCTACTATTTAACCACTTCAGGCTGGCTTTGGAATCAGAGTTGTCTCCTAGACTGGTTACCAACCATGGCTAGAAAGCCCAGCCTGCCCTACTATTTAACCACTTCAGGTTGGTTTTGGAATCAGAGTTGTCTCCTAGACTGGTTACCAACCATGGCTAGAAAGCCCAACCTGCCCCACTATTTGACCACTTCAGGCTGGTTTTGGAATCAGAGTTATCCGTCTCCTAGACTGGTTGTCAATCATAGCTAGAGAGTTCAGTCTGCCCTGCTATTTACTGATAGCTGGAGGGGAATAGATTCATGCCTTTCCCATGGGAATTAGTGCGAAGTGCATTTGTGCAAAGTTAACACAAAGTTAACAGAAGGCTGTAGAACGAATCGACCGAAATGTTGTGATACCAACAGAAGCAATGAAAAATGAATTGGTAAGAACTACTTCAATGTGATTTTATCACATTAAAGTGATTCAATATTTAGCAAGTTATTCGGTGTTTAGCGAAATAGATTGCAGCCTCTCAAAGGATATTTTTCTAAAAAGAAAAGCTTGATTTGATGATTAGTAATTGATAATAAATAAATTTCACCCGTAGTCTATATATACTGTACACAGTGACGTTGTCTTCTTAGACTCTAAGATTCACTATAAAACCTCTAAGACTTAGAGGTTTTATAGTAAATATACCCGCCATAGGTCCGAATCAAATAGTCCTTTAGTGATATCTTTTTAGGTTAATATACTTGAATATACTTGAAATAGTCTTTTTTGACAGCAGTTAATTGCGTCATTAAGTCAGCTTCAGTGTATTTGGGCTGGGTTTAAACTAATCAGAAAAATGCTAGTTAAATTTGGTATGTCCGAGATCCGAACAAAGATTATTTTAAAAAATATTGATATTCTCGGATGTGACCGTCTTTTCACTTAGGCTGTTCCATGCGTTTGCTACTCTTGCCGAGAAGAAATCTTTTCTAACACCAGTGGAGGTCTGAATTTGTAGTTTATGGCTGTGTCCTCTGGTTTTACTGCAGATAGATGAAGTCAGCATTTTCTTATCCGGCTATTTTGATCAATGAATGTCAGTATCCACTCTATGTATGTTGTTCCAGATTCTATAGACCTCTAGTAGGTCACCACGTTTATTTCTGTATTCAAGGGTCTCTAGATTAAGTTCTTTTAATCTTTCAGTGTAAGATATATCTCCCAGCCTCGGAATGGTCTTGGTGGCTCTCAAAACAAAATGAATACATTATACAAAACATCGGATTTGGCTTCAATTACTTTTCCTTACGTAAATTATTTTTCTCACTAATATATGGTATACATTATTTAACGTCACTGATATATGGTATAAGTTGTTTAACGTCACTGATATATGGTATAAGTTATCAGATTCATATTTTGGTGGGCGTTTTTTTAAAGAAAAAAATATGTAAGTATTTTTTAACTTTGTAAATTCTTTCGAGGGCTTGTTAAACAGTCCATCTTCATTTCAAGTTAGTAACTTGTAGTCAAGATACTAATGCGTTCATAAGTGTAGTGGGCGCATTTCGTCCATTTGGAAGATTGAAGCACTACCTCTTCTTAATGCCTATTTGGCCTTGTGCCAGACTAAACTAAGCTTAGTAAATATCAAGAATTAAGTGACGTGCTCCGTAATATACGTTTTAAATGACCATTTTCTTTTAATTATAAAGAATTGCATATGAAATATTAAATTGTACTTTTACTAGCATTTTATTTTATTTTCTATTTTTCAGGTAAATACAATTCGGATACACACCCCAGATAACTCTCCAGATCTTGACATCGTAAGTAGATTTCAATCCATCAACGTTTGGATAATTGTTGCCCGAAGTTCGTAGATTAAGTACAGGTTCCCCCGCTATCCGAAAGTAGAGCGGTCGTATAAAACATTTCGTAAACCGAAATGGCGTAAAGCGAAGCAGCAATTACCATTAATTTATATGAGGAAACGTTTTGAGCATTCCCAGACCGAAAAGATGGTGATGATTGTATGTTAGACTGGGGCGTTGGAGATTGGGGTGTTTGGAGGTGCAGGAGACTAGGGTGTAGGAGAGAGAAGGGAAGAAGAAAAAAGATAATTATAATTCCCCAAATGTCCTCCCGTCTGTGTTCAAACTCAAGAACGGACAGAGCTATGGCCACCAAATTGTCTGTGGTCACTAATGGAACACCGGAGCAGATTTTTAGCAAGTTAGTTTTTAAAGAAATTACATCCAAAAATAAGTTTTTAAAGGGTGTTCGATTTACAATGTAAGTTTATACTAAATTGATCCTTTATTTTGTGTATTACGCTTACCTAAAAATGTACTATTACTTTATTTCACCAAATGTTCGTCCGTCTGTGTTAGCATAACTCAAGGACGGCTAGATCTATGGCCACCAAATTTTCGGTGGTTTCTAATGGGACCCCGGAGCATGTTTTACGCATTCAAAGAAAGAAAAATGATATGGTATTTGCGTTCGCGCTCTCCCTGATAATAATGATTTGGTTTCCATGTATCTATCTATCTATCTATCTATCTATCTCTATAATACTAAAAGTCTGATTCTGTTTATCTGTATGTGACCTCTAAGTAGCCGAAATTACGCATTGTAGCCAGATGTATTGAATTAATGTACCGTTGCAAAAACACTTTTGATATATTATTAGGACCAAAGGCACCATTAGGCTTTACGCAGGAACTAGCTGGAAAATTCCACCCGTAAGGCGGGTTTTCAGCTATTAATGACAATTCCTCATCTCAGAAATTCAGACAGATAAGCAAAGCTTATTAAATATATAACGACCACAGACAAGATAAATAGCACTGGAACTGAGTATTAAATAAAAACGTATATAAAAGCAGTAAGAAGAAGAGTTATCTTCCCTTTCTGAAGGAGAACGAAACAGCTACTACTATATTGTCTCTGACGTCACACCCAGATGCACCAATAGAAGACGAGACATCTTGTCATCTGACACACACAATAGTCAAAGATTTATTTTGCCAGGAATTAATGACGTCACGCGCACAGACGTATATAAATCGTTTGGCGTCAAAATTCTCTCTCTTTGTTTCGCAGCTTCTTTCATAGGGGTAAGATCGTCTTCTCCTGTTTTCGTCTGCCTCTTTTGTTCAGGTGTCCACATCTACTTCCAACTTCAAAAAACTTTAACACCCAACATTATCACAAGACATAGGTATGAAAAAATGAACAAAAATGAACAAGAAATTCAAGCGTGTAAACGATATCTGATTTTGAAAATGTATGGTAGACAATGCAGTACACATATATTTGAGTGGAAAGAATAAACAAGATTAAAATGCATCACAGCTGCGCCGTGCAAAAAAAAGCATGTTGTCGTCTGCAGCAGTCATAATTTGAAATAGCGGTCAATTTACATAAACAAGAAACATAATAAAATATATGAAAAATACAGCCGGTAAATATATTTTCATCATTTCGCTATATTTAATTATTCATCCTTGTTATAATGTTGTTTATATAAGTTTCAGTCGAACCGCGATATAGAAAGAATTAGAAAATATACATTAAAAAATATATCGGGATAATCGATAAAAATGATGAAAAATCTTTTTTTAAAAGGAAAAAGTGAAAAAACCCAACTTTTTTTACACATCAAGAGCCTGAATTATAATTAATCGAATAAAACTAAAAGTTTTCAGGAAAAAAATGTTATTTTACTTAATTTTCATGTTATTTTAATGCCAAAGTAAGTCCAGTAGTTCATGGATATTATTCTAAAAAAAGGTCAACATAATTAGTATCTCGAGGGATATATTTGTAAAATATATAAAAATCAACGAAAACATGATTATATAAAATGAATAAAACATCAAATTAATAAACGGTGGGGTAGGAATCTTATGAACAAAAGATTATTCTTTTAGGGTTACTTATATGAAATTACCTAAAAGGAGGTAATACGAATCATTTAGAAGATTTGAATGAATTAAAATCACAGTCAAGTCCGGGTGCTTAGGATGGACAGAAGGAATCAGTAGTCATTGATCCACGTGAAAGTCATGTGAGATGAACGGAGGTCTCTGGTTGGCTGGAAGGTCGCGGAGATGTTTGGAGAAGAAAGTGGTCCGCCATCTTTGTTTTGATAATTAAATCGCCACGTGGGTTTACGCGGCAAATTCAAACGAAGAAACAGTTCGTAGAAAAGGAATTAAACAAAGACATATGTTTGTAGATATGAAAATGAGATATTTGTTTAATGAGAAAATAATAAAGACGATAGACATATACATATTTGTCTGAAAAGGGAAAAGCCAAAACATAAAGGGGAGGCATGCATTTAAGGAACAAAGAAACGACCGTGTTTTAGTAGGAGAGGTTAGCTTACGTGAAGGAAGAGGCTTATTCGTAGGAAGGAAATTATACGAATAGAGAATGGCACCATTTAAAAGGAATGAAAAGGAAGAAAGGGGTTAGGCAAGAAGGTAAGCTGTAGAAATGTTTTTAACGTGTGTAAAGAAATACACGGACCTTGGCAACGAAAGCGTTGCCGAAAGTGAGGCAAGGAACGACAGTGGGTGGCTCTATTTATAGCAATTCTTAGCAGGAGCAGCAGGGCGTTACGTCAGCCGAATCTATAGGCTTACGGTAGCTTCGTATTTCATTAGGGTCACTCATTAAATGAAAAGTGGGTCCTTACATTCTTCTCCGAAATTTGGAATGGAAAATTAGTTTTTTTTAAATAAAAAAAAAACAGTTTTTTCCTTCGCTTTCGACAACCCTTTCGTTGCCAAGGTCCGTGTGTTTCTTTACACACGTTAAAACCTTTCTACAGCTTACCTCTTCTCTGTCTTCCCTTACGTCTTGGCCCATTTCTTAGAATGCCGCCCTGATTTCTTAAACCAGTAACTCTTCTCTTTTGTCTACTCTTCCTCCATTTCTTTTTGCTCAGATTAGAAATAAATGCCTCAACGATAGGCCCAGGAGGTTAGATGACCACGTATAACTTCTATAGTTTCGACACATTAGATTAGAGGCAGAATGTCTTAAAATATTATTTCTGATAAGAAACTCTTCTTCCTTACTTACCAAAACAATATTATTTAAATATCGAAAAATTTTATTAAAATCAAATAATATGCTGATTTTTGCCAGATTTTTAAATTTCTCACGTGGAATTTTTCGTCCATTTTGTTATACCTAACAAGACTATATTCAATTTTCTCTTTCGGAAGAACAATCTCCTTTGGGGCATTTATGTGAATGTCATATCAGATCGGATGTAGACAAAAAAACTAAACCTTTAGACTAAAGTGTTATTCTTTTGTTTTCTAATTTCCATTACCATTTAAAAATAACTCTCTTTATTTTCATTGACTTGTTCATCCTTTTTATTCTTTTTACCATTTGTATCTGACTTTATCGTCTTTGTTATAAATTTATATTTTCTCTTTAACATTTGTCCTCTTATTTTGAATAACCGCTAGCAGTGTCCAGCGGCGATATTTAAATATTATTTTGGTACCGAGTGCAAGGGAGACAACCTTTGCCCTTGTTAATTCTGGCTCTGTAAAAAGAATCTACGCGATAATTCTAGTTTTAAAACGAACACAAATCTATTCCTAGGACATATTCTGCAACTGTTCGGAATTTGTTGGGAGCTAATTTCTTGGCCTACCCAACAAATATAATAAACAGGCTGAGATTTATGGATATATTTTTTGCATTAACATTGCTAAAAATAATTAGACATTTTTTCTCATTTCAGCCGGCTTTTGCATTGGCTGTGATCAGCTCCGTGGCTGGAACCCTGGCTTTCTGTGTCTTTGGTTTGACGTTGTGTACGGCTGCAATACTTTATTATTATGAACCACCCGCCTGTCTACAAGTGGTAAGAGTCTTTAACATTTTCTTTTGCTTTCGTGTGGCCGACTTTACCTTTCATTCGCATCGAAAAGAAGATTTCAAGTTTAGTGGCAGTAAATGTATGGAGCGTGATGTTTTGCCGGCGTCCGCAGGAATTTGTTGAAGGAAAGAAACCGGATCTATTGATGAGAATCCGGCCTTCTTGTGGGGAATGGTTTTGTGGCACGCCGGCTTGGTGCATTAGATTTCTCTATAGTACTGGTTTTCGAAGGTGGGTTAAAGTTGACTCCATTTAAATACGCTCAATGACAGGACAAGGAAACAGCAACGAGAGACAACCTTGAAAAAGACGAACATTTCTTTGTTCATTTAAGGGTGGAAATTTAATTAGTGTTTATGTGTGCGTGTGTGTATCTGTAAAAGTCCATTGTCCGTGTATATGTGTGTAAATAGGTAAGAGTCCTTTGTTCGGATATATTTGTTTTCGTGTGGGTTTAAGATATCGTGTAAGTAAAATGTTTTGGGCTAAAAGTCTTACATGATGATGTTAAAAATGTGCATGTAACAAAGAGTTCATAATTATATTAAAAATGTGTCTGTAAGATTAAGGGAATTTGGTTACTTGGTTGTGAGTTCTGGGTTGTTTTTATACTCTGGCCCGTCCGGGGTAGGCGTGAAATAGCACATGCACGTGGGCGGGCAGACATCATGAGAGACAGCAACGCTGTGAAACACGTCGTTACGTTACTGCTAACTGGCAAGAAAAGAGAATGATTCAAATCTGGCGCCGGTCACGCAACCACTTGCTGGTCCCTGATTGGCCGCCTGTACGTAAGGGCGAGTGGTTAGCTGACAGTATGTGGAAATAGGGAATTCACCCCACTCACGGGGGACAACACCGCTTTGACTCGCCACAAAGGTAAAACTAATAGAACACGCAGATAGAAAGAAAGTTTAGTGCCAGACTGAACATGTAGGTGTGGCGTCATACATGAGCTGGATATGTATCTAGAATCGGTAGACTTTTGTCTTAATTACAAGGTGGGCGAGAATTAACTCCATATTAGAAACGAATGGCCTGCACGAAGCCCTGATCTGACCGTACGCTCTGTGACTTCATCCTGTGGTGTGGGCTAGAGAGGAGGTGTATCGCACCAAACCACAAACTCTGGATCAACTGGTGGAGCTCATTCAACATGTTATGACCAACATACCGCCGGACTTACTGAAAAGGTCTATCGAGGCCATACCGAAACGCTTACAGAAATTGGTGTCTACGTTGAATTTTAACACAGCAGGCAAATTCTATTATTGTATAGTCCAAAGTAAAGCTAGTTTGACTACAATCGACCAATAAATAATAGTTATTACCAGTTTCCAATAAGGAATTTCTTTTCCTGTAAATGGTACTAGGGCATTTGCGTCCCGGGAATTTGCGTCCTGGACAACTGCGTCCCACTATATGTAACTATTACTGAGTAATGAGTAGCAAACCCTGTGTTATAATTTTAGGCATGAGAGGTGCCTCGTTTGCGACTGAGCTACTTATATACACCCACCTACCTCTATCTCTCTGGGAAGGTGGTATGTGAAAAAAAAAAAGAAAAAAAGAAGGATAGTTATAATTTAAATAATAATTTTTTAAAACAGTTATAATTTAATCAAAACAAGGAAAGGAAGACTGCATAAAAACCTTCTTTTTTTTACATTTCTTGATTCAATCATAACTACCTTTTTATTTATTTCGTAACAAAAAAGAAAACGAAAATAAAAAGATTTTATTTAGTTATCTACGAAGTTATTGGCTATTTTTCGTCGCAGGTACCTCGGCCAAGCCATTTTCAGTATTTTAAACCATTAGTGTAAACATCTGCGTAAACATTCTTCTGCTTTAGAAACTGGTTCCGAAATCAGACCGGTGCTGTAGAAAA
>VCCN01002880.1:1004757-1016357 GCA_006491835.1 Architeuthis dux
TTGTTCTTTCTTCATGGTGCACTTCTAATAATGTAAACAATCCAATGAAGGTGCGTGCCACTTGGTAAGTGAACCCTCTCTGAACTCGGGCGCCATGTTCTGTTCTGCAAATTGTAACGAGATGAGATTGAGAGCAGAAGAAGAAGGAGAAGGAAAAGAGGACAGCAGATGAAAGATGAGATATGGCGGGAACACAGAGGATTCCACAGCGCATGCTCTGTAGCAGAAGGGAATATCTAGAACTAAAAACTACCCGACAGATGCTGTTATCTCTCTATGCAGAGTAGAACAACCCTTATCACCCTAGCGCCATAAATTTGCCTTATTTTCATCTCGAGACAATTAGCGAAATTATTCGGGTCAGGGAAATGATTCCATTCCCCTGTTACTTTGTTTGCTGATTTATTTTCTGTTTTATTAGTGCACAAAAGAAAAGGGTTCGTTTGTTCGTAGGTTTCCAGATGAAGATTCGCTCTTATTCGGGAGTTTCCTTCTGTCTGTTTCAGATCTTATATTTGTTCTCGTTGAGTTTTCGCACCAGCAGTGACTGGTGGCTTTCACTGGAGCTCAAAGTGACAGCAAGTCTCTTCAATACTCCTGGACCAGGGTTGCCAGAAATGTCCGATTTCGCACATCGTGCCCGTTTTTTGTCCTGTATGTCCGATTAAAAACTTTAAGAATCGGACATCCAAAATTGTCCGATTTAAGGCCCCACTCAGCGTTGCCAACTTTGATATTTTGTATCTAAATTTAGATATTTTTTGTTGTTTTTAGAGCGGATATCAGTTCTAGCCACTATTAGCTATTTATTTTAATTATTGTGATAATGATCTAGCTGATTTTTGCCAGTTTTAGCTATTTATTTTCATTATTGTGATACTAATCTAGCAACCTTTAGTCACTATTAGCTATCTTTAGCCATCAATTTTTTTCTGTCCGACTTTGACAGATTTGGAGCAAGGTTGACCGATTTGTCCTATTTTTGCAAAACTCGTGTCCCATTTTGAGAAAACTAATCTGGTAACCCTCTCCTGGACTAAGTATTCTAGCCGAATTCAGTAGTGCCGTCGTCTGGATAGTCTCAGTTCTTCCCCGGATTCCTAATTTCTCCAATCTCTTTGATAGCGTGGCACGTCCTTTTAACGAACGGCTTTTTATAGAACGACGTTTCAGCAAACTACGTTTCATTTTATCGAAACGACTTTTCATCGAAACGACATTTCTTCGAAAGACCTTTTATCGAAATGGCTTTTTATCGAAAGACCTTTTATCGAATCGACATTTTATCGAAAAGACATTTCATCGAAAGACCTTTTATCGAAATGACTTTTTATCGAAACGACATTTCTTCGAAAGACGTTTTATCGAAACGACATTTCATCGAAAAGACATTTCATCGAAAGACCTTTTATAGAAACGACTTTTCATCGAAACGACATTTCTTCGAAAGACGTTTTATCGAAACGACATTTCATCGAAAAGACATTTCATCGAAAGACCTTTTATCGAAACGACATTTTATCGAAACGACATTTCATCGAAAGACCTTTTATCGAAACGACATTCCATCGAAACCAATTAGACGTGCTAGAGGGACCTTTAGTGAGTAAGAATATCTTGGGTAGATCAGTTGCAATAGATTTATTTTCATCAACTATGGGCATATTGTATATCTTTGGAAAGGAGATTTCATCATAATTTCTTTTCCAACAATATACAATATGCTCATTTTATTGTGATAATGATCTAGCTGATTTAGCCAATTCTAGCTATTTATTTTCATTATACTAATCTAGCGACTTCTAGCCACTATTAGCTAACTTTAACCATCAATTTTTTTCTGTCAGGATTTTGACAGATTTGGGGCAGGGTTGACCGATTTGTCCGATTTTTGCAAAACTCGTGTCCAATTTTGAGAAAACTAATCTGGCAACCCTCTCCTGGACTCTACTCATTATTCTAGCCGAATTCAGTATTTTACATTTTCTTTCACCACAGCGAAATTCCACCATTATGAAAAATGGCGCTAAAATTGGTCCAATTAGTCATTAGTCAACAACTCAAAAATGCCTACGGGGCTCTATTACAGCGCCAGGACTAAGTAGAGAAAAGAGAGTTGAAAAGAAAATGCCCGTTGTTTCCAGGCTATTTATTATAGCTAATCCTGTTGTGACGTCGAGGTTCTCCTCTTATCTCCTCACATCTCATAAGCGGTTTAGCTCAAGCCTTCTAAACCTTATACCCACTTCGACTTATCTATTTGTATATCTGTAATAGTCTCAGCTGATCTTTCTACTCTTGACGAGTATAAAAATCAGTTCGATATGGTGCCACAAAGTCGATCTCAAGAGAAGCTGTGACCAGTGGTGGTAGCAAGTGTGAAGGGGCGCAAAGTCTACAATATATTTTTAAAAAAGAATCCCGGAATAAAAGTCACAGGAACAAAAGTCACGGAACAAAAGTCACAATGTAGCGTTACCCTGAGCTGCCTAAAAAAATTAATAGGAAGAAAAATCCCAACTTTGATTTTTTGGTAGGAAAAAGTCATAGGAAAAAAAATTTGTTTAATAAAATAAGTAATATTTTAATTCAATTCATACTAATTAAATGTTATAGTGTGACTTTATTTTAGGCCTATGTAAGGTGGTATTTAATTATTCATGTTATTGTTATTAAGTGGGTAATGAGTCACAAAATAAACAATCAAAACATTTTAGGTGGTGGGGGCGCAAACATTATTTTTGCCCCCGGGCGCTGAGAACCCGTGCTACGCTACTGGCTGTGACGAAAGAAGTAGAGTGACCCGCTTGGAACTAAGATAGTTGTATATTTCTCACGAGTGCCAGTGGTTAGTGTTTGTGTCCAGGTAAAACAAAATAAACACTAGCATTCCACGGAAAATTATGAATCACCACCACTCATATATGCTGCTTTTTACCTCGTAAATGAAGCAGTGGTGGTGATACAGTTACTTTGATGAAAATACTACCAGCATGGTTTGAATCATAAATTTATGATTTAAAAATACCCACGTCTGGTTAGTCACTCAATAGAAACCGTCACGTGACCAACGTCTTTTGGCAGCATGCCGTGTTGGGGTGATCAATTAAAAAAAATGAAAAAAGGGGTGATTATTGAGTAAGTTACTTTTCTTAACATTTTGGGAGCTGTGATCACTAAAAAGTCAAAATTTTCAAAAAAGAAGTGTGAATACTGCCGGACACAAACTAAGGAACCAATTTGGCATGAATTTCCATTGTAAATTGATCCCCAACCCCAATAAAACCTTTTTAGGAGGAGAATTTTGGAAAAAAAAAACCAACATTTACCCTACTCAATGAGGCGAGTGTGTGTGCAAAATTTAAAGTTTCTACTATAAATGGTTAGGGTTGGGCGAAGTCAGGTTACATTGATAGTTACATAGATAGATACATGATAATTATAATGACATTTATTAGTTGAGAGCCTATATTTGCCCAGCGCCAGCGTGAGCGACTGCCAAACGAGCGGCCTAAATCGTAAATGTGAATAAAGAAACGAACTCCGTGTCATTATAATTATCATATTCTGCCGGATATAAAATTATCCATCATTTGATTTCATAGATAGATACATAGATACCTATAAATGTCAGAACACATGAATAACCTAAACCCAGCAACAGTAATTAAACCGGTCTGTTGTGTGTAGCGGTGATTAAAAAATGATAAAAACAGAAATTTAAATGCTGATTTTCAAGGCAGACAGACACTCCCCACTTGGAATGTTGGCACAGCACAATATTCAAAAGCCCTAACAGACTTTGCAGCAGACTAAGGTAACCTTTGTAAATATTTACAATGAGAGAACCAGAACTGTGTAGATATTAATAGCAAAAAGGAAATACGAGTCCCTTCCAAAACAAAAAAGGAAATACGAGTCCCTTCCAAAACAAAAAAGGTAACATAAGTCCCCACCAAAAGGAGGTGTGTGTGTGTGGGGGGGGGGTGATACAAGTTCCTACAAAACAAAGAAAAAAAACGGGGAATACAAGTCTCAACCAAAAATATTTGTTTCGCATGGAAATGCATATAACAAAAGTGTAAGCAGAGTATTATGTGCAGTGGTGGACATGGGTGAGGGGTACGCGGGGATACGGTGTATACCTACTTCTCAATTTCCAGTTGTGTTTGTATGTTCTATGTCTACTAATAGCGACAGTACCGGATACATAGTTCCCAAAAAGCTGCCTTAACATATACATAGTTCCCAAACCCATTTCCATCACTGATTATGTTATGTAACCAACTCTAGAATTTTTCATCTGTTGAATTCGAAACCAATACTATTAGTCCTTGGACGAGGAAAAAAAGGAGGAAAGATATCGCTTATTTCCACAAGTTCTCGCTAACACGAGAAGAAAGTCGAGACTTCGTTCTTGTTACATAACTTCGTTAGAAGATGTCGAAAACAATTTGCTGGGAAAAGTAGGCGACCCAGAAAGAAATGTTTACATTGGCTTGTTGGTTTTTTTTTCTTCTTGCTTTTCTTTTTCTTCTTCCTATTTATTTTCTAGTTCTTAACTTTAGTTTATTCCCAGACCAATTCCAAGGCTTAGCACTCGGAATGGGGTTAGAATGTCAGGAAAGTTCCATATATCAATCTGGGAGAAGGTTGTGTGGGCAGGGAATTTGGTAGAAGGAAGACGAAGGGATGAGAATGTGCAATTAGCAGGGTTATAGCTTAGTTTGGCACAAGGCCACAGGGACAGCGCATCCGGTAGGGGATCGAACTCACTATATAGCAGTAATATTCTGCTAGAGCAGCCATTCTCAAAGAGTGCCATATGCCCTCCTTGTGAGCCTGACACATTTGAAGGGGGCCATAGACTAAAATAATAATTAGTGAATATCTATCTATCTGCTCATGTAGTACCCCTGTTTAATAGGGAACCTTGGAACGCGAGAAGAGCTCTTAAGGGGGCCATGACCAAAACAATGTTGAGAAGGGCTTTGCTAGACTATTTCGCTAATCATTAATAGACAGTGAGGCGCCCATGGTAAAGTTTTCGTATTGTCAAACTCCAGTCGAAGTTGTGAAAATAAATTTATTCGGGGTATGCATTTTCTTGTTTGCAAATAAATATATTTATAATTAAATATCAATGGTAGAGGTAATTTGACAATGTGGAAATGAGAGATTGAGAAAAGCGTGTTACGTTTCAAACATGTTTATTATCATGAAGATAAGCCTTTATGCATTTCGCCGATGAAAGCAGCGTCATCAGAAGAGGTTTGAACATTGCAGAAAAATGCAGGTACAGCCGTTCATGTTGGAATAGTTGAATGAAGTGAGAAATGGATGTTGGTTTTGTTTCTGGAGAGAGGGAGATATATATATATATATAGAGAGAGAGAGAGAGAGAGGGGGAGAAGAGGAGGAGGAGGACAAGTGAACTAGTGATATTGGCTGAAGGGTCAGTGTGAGGTCTTCTCGGGCTGGTGGGGTAGAGATGTTTATGTGACTTATGTGTTTTGTGCTCCCTGTCCCGGTTAGTGTGTGTCTGCTATTGCGTGTGATGTTCGATTAGCTGTGTGCGCCTGTGCGTGTGTATTCCTTATTTCTAAATATATATATATATATGTGTATAATTCATTTTTGACGGGTGCAATACTCTCTCCTCCCTCTCTCACTAACTCACTCACTCACTCACACACACACACACGTGTATGTATGTATGCATGTCTGTGTGATTTATGTTGGTATATGTTTGTGTGTAAGGTGGATTGGTGTCTGTATTCAGCATAATTATAGAACCAGAAATCGGTACAGCCGATAATTCGTCCAAGTACTACTAATACTCGTCATTTTGATGCGATGCCTAGGCACTGTGTGTGTGTGTGTGTGTGTTTTGGGGGTGTCGATGAAGGCTGCGGCGCGCTACAGAATTCAGCCAAGCGGTTCATGGCCCGCTTACACGATAGATAGTGGATTTACACGTTTGGTAATATGCACGCGAGTTCATTACATCCTTGAAATCGTGTAAGATAGGAATTCTTGGAAACGGTTTAGTGATGCGGGCTGTTGACACAGATGTGAATGTCAGAAATGGCGAGCCAAGAAGGAATTTCGTTCAAGTGGGACGCACGACTCGAATGATTTGTACTGGGTAACATATCAGCAGCTGTTTGTCAAACCAGCAGAGACGAGAGAACAAAAGGGATAAGCAAGGAGCAACAAAGAATGTATCTAAGACTTGTTTAATGCAAGAGTCATATACGATAGACTTCAGATGTTTGAGAGCCGCAAGACATCATTTGCACACAATCTAATAGTTATGAGAAGAGTCTCATTAAGATTCAAAGAGTTTTGTGGACGATTGATCTCCTTCTTGTTGTTTGTGTTGTTAACACAAGGAAAGAAAAACACCCGAATCCTACGTTATAAGAGTTGCTGCCATTGCAGAGAACAAACCAACATTACATTCGGATACTACACCTGAAGAAAGCCGTAGAATGGATCGACCGAAACGTCGTGTTAACAACATAAACAACAAGAAGTTCAATCGTCCGAAAAACTCTTTTTACACGCGTCTTTATTGTTACATACACATTATGCTACAACAAATGTATATAGATATCAACAAATACACGTATGCGATAATATTTATTCTCTTTGACATCACTTATTATAAGAATATATTAAATTGGGGCCAAAGTTTTGAGCGCCACATAGAAGTGTCTTTGAAGTTTAATCAACTGTTAATTGAGTGTGCGTCTGTATCGGACTCAGATTCAGATGATCGCACGACAAATGAGGCAATGAATATATCTCCATTTCGCCCGACATCCAAGATGGACTGCCTTACTGTCCTGCTATTTACCCATAGCTGGGCGGAGATGTGGATTCATGTCTTTCCTAATGGCATTAGTGCGAAGTGAACGCAAGCAGCCTCGGCCGAAACCCGAACTCGGTACGCCAATTCCCATCTCCGTCAACCGTCATGCCACCCGCAACTCGTTTGTACATATATGCACACTTTAGGAATTGTTTGCCGAAAATTCACGGCTGAATTTAACATAACTGTTTATTATTCCCGTTTAATATGAGATTGTGCATCAGAAACTAGGCGATTAATTACAACAACTTATGGTATGTTGCAGAGGTGCAAGCGTGTGTCGGGAATGGTTTGCAAAGTTTAACTCTTGAAGTCCTAAAGAGCATGAGGCCGCACGTAAACAAATATAGCCGAAAATCCTAAAACGCACGAGGCCGCACGAGTCTTTCTCGCAATAATGCCAATTTTCACAACAATCTGTCCACAAGTAAAGACATCATAAACATTTGAATAAACAAACCATTTTAGCCATTTTCTGCTCACTCATTACAGGACTGGGCTATGGACTTAAAACATGTTCAATAGGATGTTAAGAGTTAAATAATATTTTGAGCTTAAGGACAAAGAACGCTATGGAAAGATTTCAGAACTTAAAATCTGATGAATTGGGGGAACGTTTGAAGGAAGATGCAACACAAACAAAATGTGAAGGTGTTGAATAATTAGACGTAAACCAGCCAGCTGTAGTACGTTGTGACGACCTATCTTGTGCTAACCTCTGCCACGTCTTACCGGCAAACCTTTCTCGTCCCTCCATCCTGTGTCTGGTCTTTTCCTACTGCGTTTACTGTCCCATGGGCACCAATCGGTTAGTCTTTCCTCCAATCTATTGTCATTTCTTCTTGCTAGGTGACAAGCCCATCTCCATTTTTTTCTGTCTCTTAGAGTTTGTGCATCAGAAACTAGGCGATTAATTACAATAACATTGCTCTTTCCATGGCTCTCTGTGCTATTCTAAGTTGGTTTTCAGCGCACCACACACACACACACACACATAGAAAGAGATGACTGTAACTTCCTCCTTCCAAATGAAAGATTGCAGGTAAATAATATTCGATTAACAAATAAGAACTTAGGTTGATTTTCCCTATATTACTATATTTATTGATATCATTCTAATGTCATTTGTTCGTTTATCATGTATCGATTTTACCTGACACCGCTTGGAGTGTCTGGCCATTCGTGGTGGGGAATCTTTAATAATACTCCCAGAAGCCTGGTTCCCGAGGACACGTCTCCAGGGTTGACTATTTAGATATATTCTATTGTTTTTATTTTTTGTTTTTCGAGTTTGGGAGTCCAGTGTTGCTGATTTAGAGTTTTTTTCTAACAAAACTCTGTATTTGGGTGTGATTTCCTCTTTCGAAAAATTGAAGAGAAAAAGAAACTAATTTGGCAACCCTGCACGTCTCCCAAGCAGCATTTCCCCATTGCAACGGCACGCCCTGATGCCTGCACCAAAAGCCGACGGAACTGGGCACTTTTTGGCATGAAAGGTTGCCCTTGTGAGGAGGTAGATATACTACTACCTAAGAATATTGATTTCCTTTTCGCACAGGGTCAACACTAAAGTAGCACTCAGTGAGCATCAAACTAGCAATTGAAAACGAGGCTAACTTACGAAACATCTCTTTTATATCAAGTGCTTATGGCGTTTTATTTAGAAATGTTTACTAAGCTTAGCTTAGCCTGGCACAAGGCCACAGCAGTAGAGCATCCAGTGAGGATCGAACGCATTACACTATGAAATGATCTTTGAGCAGGTATACCATCACCCTATGTCAGACGCACCCGTCACAACTACATGCGATTATTTACAAGTTTAGCTTCGTCTAGTTTCAATTCCTTATAATCATGGCGTCTACCTTAAAAGTATGGTGTCTACCTTAAAAGCATGGTGTTTACCTTAAAAGCATGGTGTCTACTTTAAAAGTATGGTGTCTACCTTAAAAGCATGGTGTCTACCTTAAATGTATGGTGTCTACCTTAAAAGTATGGTGTCTACCTTAAAAGCATGGTGTCTACCTCAAAAGTATGGTGTCTACCTTAAAAGCATGGTGTCTACCTCAAAAGTATGGTGTCTACCTTAAAAGTATGGTGTCTACCTTAAAAGTATGGTGTCTACCTTAAAAACATGGTGTCTACCTTAAAAGCATGGTGTCTACCTTAAAAGCATGGTGTCTACCTTAAAAGCATGGTGTCTACTCAGGACTAATTTTCAAGTACGATTTCAAAGTAGAACATAAAGCTGCTCAGGCTGCTGATAACGCCAACAAATCATCTGGAGTCAACACTACTGCAGTGCAAACTTTTGAGCGTTGGTCCAATAGGTTTAGGTCTAATGGTAATATGGATACCAATAATAAACCTCGACGGAGCCCAAACTTGTTCTTAATTATGAGGAATCGTCGGCAACCGAGACCAATGACTCACGAACAACGATTCAAGCACTTTCTGTAAATGTTAGGACTTCAACAGTAATCATATGACGCTCAAGGCAATAGGAAAGGTTATAAAGTTGGAAAAATGGGTCCCACATGAACTGATTGAAAAGCTCAATGGCAGTCCCAGACCCCAAACCTCTCAGCTGACTGTGTCTAAGCTTAGAGAATTGGGATATGAAGTCCTTCATATTCATCTGACACTTCATCTTTTCAAGCATTTTGAACTTTATATCCGTAATAAAAGGTTCAACAATAGGAAAGCCATAATTCGTCATTTTACCGAATTTGTGACTACTAAACCTGGGAATTTTAATTGAGGTGGCCTATTATCATTAGAGGATTGTTGAAAAAAGGTTATCGCTTCAAATGGGTCATACTTTAATTAAATATTGGCCGTTTTTTGTTAATTATATCATCCCACATCTTACTATTCAAAAACATTTCATACGTAACAACTTAATTATAACGTTAACTATTGAATACAAATGATATCGAGTGTTTATTGTTTTTAACTGTATGAGCAATAAAGCACAGATGTCGTGCTTACGTCAAAGTTACGTGAATTGCAGCTGTTTTTTCTCCCTTAAAATATCAATAGGGTTTTATCATGATTAAAATAAACAAGAAAAAGAACAGACTCTGTTCAAAACCTGCGACGTTGTTTACACAATTTTCGGTAGCATTTGGCAACATTTGTTTCTGTAATAAAAGTATATGTTTCCAATTGATGTTTCAAGTTAATCCCCGTTAAAACGTCCGAACCAAAAATAAATAGTCATTGCACCAGAAATAAAACGAAAAATATCGTCCGAAATGCTATATAATTCATTGGGAAATGAAAAAGTTATAAATATATATATACATGAAGTGTATACCTTACTTATAAACACTGTATAGTCTGCTTCAATGAGACGTAGAAAGACACTGTTTACTACGATTCTTCTTTACCCTTGATTTTATTCCATCTTTTATTTTATTTTTTACCTTTCTCCGCTTCGCTTTCACACAACCAGCCAACAGCTAAGGAACTTCGCTACAATTGTCTATAATTCGCTATAATTGACTACGAAACGGTCTCTCTCTCTCTCTCTCTCTCTCTCTCTCTCTCTCTCTCTCTCTCTTCCTATCCTACTCTCTTATTAAACTACCAATCCTACTTCCCACTCTCATATTAAACTATACCTTTCTATCTCACTCTCTCCATCACTCTCTCTCTATTCCTATCCTACTCTCTTATTAAACTACCAAAAACCTACTTCATACTCTTATTAAACTATAACCTTCTTTCTTCCCCTCTCTCTCCCTATCCTACTCTCTTATTAAACAACAAGTCTACTTCCTACTCTCATATTAAACTATACCTTTCTCCCCTCCCCTCTCTCTTCCTATCCTACTATCTTATTAAACTACCAAAAACCTATTTCATATTCTTATTAAACTATATCCTTATTTCTTTCCCTCTCTCTTCCTATCTTACTCTTTTATTAAACTACCAAACCTAAAGGAAGCAAAATTCTTTCTTTCCTTCTTTCTTTCTTTTTTTCTCTCTCGCTTGCACTATCTCCCCTTTCTTTCTCTCTCTCTCTGTCCCCCCCATTCTTTCTTTTTTCCCCTTTCTTTTTTCTTCCTTTATTTCTGTCTTTTCTTCTTGCTTACTTTCTTGTGCTTTTTTTCATTTCGAGAATTCATTTAAAAAAAGAGTAATATGACGTAAAAAACAAAAAGCAATATTCCTCTTTCTTCGCCCATTTTCTCTTCCCTTCCTTTCTTGTTCTGAAAGGAAGAGATATGGGTACGTTCGTCGCAGCTAAAAAAATGAATATTTATTATGTGCGCTTGCAGTGAAACGATGGTTAAGCAAAATCGTCACGTCGGAGCACTACTAGCGCAGTGATTTCGATCCTCACAGGGTGCCCCACTATTGTGACCCTAAACATAGACAAGACTGGCCGCTGCAGGGTCAAACTCCACTCCGATTCCGACTGAAGATGATTATTGCAACTTTTGTATTGTATATATAATAAATAAAACAAATATTGAAAATGGCCTAAACATGTACATCAGAAGGCATACACCAATACACAAGGCAGAACTACGTTCATAAAACAATTTTCTCCATTTTTGATTTAGTTTTTTTAAAAACTTTGAAGTTTTAGAATTTTAATATTTTATAACGTCTAGAACACTGAAATTGAAAGTATTATTCATTTTCATATACATATATAAATATATACATCTTTGTATAAATGTATTTATTTATTAGAATGAAATAAACCTGT
>VCCN01002880.1:1093798-1108456 GCA_006491835.1 Architeuthis dux
GGAAACAATTTATGTTTCCCATTGCACAGCACAGCACAGATTTATTTTTCGATGCGAATTTTACAAACAACAAAACATGAATACCAAAATGACTTTGTTTAGTGTGCCGCTCAGAAAACCTAGTAGTCCATATTTACAATGACAATACTGTTTTGTTAACTGTGCTATGTCATCATATGACCTTCACGCATCCTTGGTCATTGGGTAACAATTTACTATAAGCATCCAAGTATAAGCATTCAAGTATAAGCATTCAAGAATAAGCATCCACTTCCATTCTTACTTTATTGTGGGTGGGTGGGTGGTAGGAAAAAGAGAAAGGATGAAAGATATGAGGAAAATTATTAATAATCAGAAAGCGTATCGGTCGTACATATAAACAAGCAAAATAATGGTATAATGTTTTCCATTATGTTTTTGCTGCCCTTTCTTTTCGCGCACTATGAACATTTGTATCAGACAAAGGCCCACATCAGCAGTTTTTGGTTGATAAGAATATAAGAGAAACAAGACTGGCTGCTTCAGGGTCAAACTCTACTCCTATTTCTATTCCGACTGAAGATGATTACTTCAACTTTTGTATTGCATGTATGATAAATAAATAAGTCATTTTCTATATTTATTTATTAGAATCCTCACCAAAATTCTCGGTGTAAACCGATACGTAAAATCCCCATTCCCCTACCGTGATTGAACTCACGACCAAATGAGCCGGCTGTCTTACTGACTGAGCTAAATTGACAAGATATTAACGAACGTTTATCATATAGATACGCATGGGATGAAATCAGTCGTGAGTTCAATCACGGTAGGGGAGTGGGGATTTTACGTATCGGTTTACACCTCTAATTTTGGTGAGGATTGTTCTTGTTCTTGTTACGGTAGGAAAACAAAGTCAACTCCTGACTTTGTCCGGGAGTTTGACAACTACTCAGTTAGTGGGACAATATTGATATTTATGTTTATTTAAAATCAAAATGGTTTCATTGTATTTTAAGTTACTTTATAAACCGGTTTTATTAACTGGAATTTGGACGTCTTTTTGGTGGGAAAAAGTATCTTTGCAGCCATCTTTAATTATTTTTGTTACAGGTTTCTCCGCTATCCGAAAGTATAAAATACCTTTTCCTTTCGTAAGCCGAAAAGGCGTAAAGCGAAGAAGCAATTTCCATTAAATTATGATGGAAACATTTTTTAGCTTTCCCAGATCCACAAAATCGTGACGATGGTATGTTATGCTAAATCATCGGAGGTTAGCGTGGTGGGAGGTAGAGGAGACTGGGATCTAAGAGAGAGGAAGAGGGTGTACGCTGCTATAACTGCAAAACAAACGCTGTTTTCGCTTTTCGCCTTTTTTTCGTAAAAGCAAAGAAGCGGCTAACTTTTAAAAAGTTGGGCATACCTGTATAACAGAAACAACTCAGTGAGTGGGACAATAATAATATTTACGCTGATTTAAAAAGAAAATGGTTGTTTTATACTTTAAGTTACATTATAAAGTGGTTTTCCTGGATTGTCTCTAGTCTATCGACGTCTTTGAGGAGAAAAAATAGTATGTTTGCAGCCATCTTTAATATTTTTTTCGTTATATATCTACGCATGCGTGAATCTAGAATAAAGAAGAAACACTTGAGGCCACAATAGAGATAAAAGAAATTCGATTGTAAGCCTGAAACCAGCTGACAGCTGTTGTATTTCCAAATAAACCTCTACGATTCTTCATCGACCATGCAATTTATAACCAGGAACGTCGCTAGAACCTGAGCGTACACACACACACTGGCATTGATTTTCCCTTATATTGTTGACAGTATGTTGATGGGATTACAAACGATAAATGAGGTTAGGAATTTGTTTAGGTCAGCATTTAAAAACGTCGGAATTGTAGCGTAGATGATGTTCAGCTGTCATTAAAATAGAACCTCCTTTGGATTCCTGCAAGATGTCAAGTCATGTGGTCTGGTGCTAAAAAGGAAGTGAGAAAACGCAGAGCTGCCTGCTCCCGGGGTCTGTTAAGCCCTATACCGAATTGTCTTTAGCCTATCGACGTCTTTGAGGAGGAAAAGAATAGTATGCAGCCATTTTGTTTTCCCGTTATATATCTGCGCATGCGTGAAGCTAGAAAATAAAGATGGAAACTTTTGAAATTTATCCAATTTCAGAGATGTTTTGAGGTCATATGGGATTAGTATTTGGACATATAGTGGCTAATTTATCTCATCGATGAATTGTTCAAATAGAGACTTTTAGTAGTATATAAATAGTGAGAGAACCCCGTTTCCGCTTCCACAAAAAGTAAGGGAACGCTGTTACCATGCGTTCCCACAACACTACACCATCATGTCCTCTCTTTATCTATCTTTCTCTTTTCCTGTTTCTATTTCACTTTTCCTTTTTCTTTTTTCTCGCTATATCTCTTTCTATCAATCTTCTCTTTTTTTTCTCTACCAGCAAAATTAGTCAGAATGGTAAAGAATGAGAGTATACGATTATGTTGCGCCAATCTTCCAAATGGGGAGGGCCTGTGTACGATGAAAATTAGCATTCGAGTATCTTTGATTTTTTCCTATGTTCGATCCCCTACCACTGGCACCGGTGGCATTATGGCTGGTATAAAGGTATTTACTTAGTTTAGTCTGGCACAGCGGTTCCCAACCTTTTCAAGATCATTACCCACTTTTGCCAATAGGATTACTAGTAGGAAACTAGTAATTCTCCCATTTAAGTAAATTGCAACAAAAGATAATTTCAAATAATTATTTTATTTAGCGTATAATTAGACAGCTATAATAAGAATCAATTTAATTTTATAATTATACAGCTGATGCTGTGTATTTGTCTTCCAAAGAATGTAAGCGAAAATAATTGAAATAAATATTCACCACGACTTTTATTTTAACTTGATAGCCTTATCCCCCCACCCCCATTGGACTACCTACCGACCACCCGGTTGGGAACCACTGGTCTAGCACAAGGCCACGGCGGTGGGGCACCCACTAAGAACCGAGCTCACCACGCTACCAAATTAGTCGGCATGACAAGCTTGCTAACCAATGCTCTATGTAGGCGTCCTACTTACTAAGCTTAGTTTAGTATGGCACAAGGCTACAATTTGTGGCTCCCAGTAAGGACCGTACACACTACGGTAGCCAGTACTGTTCATAACCATTTATCTATATCAGTCTATTTATATATATCTTCGAATTAATCGATACTTGGGTTTCTGTCTTGTTCTGTGACAAGCCAGCTGTTTTTACAAGCCAATGACAATTCGATTTTTCCCATTCAGTTGTCTTTTTGACTGAGATATAAGTTTAGATAAGGATATACGCTAAACTTATATCTATTCATTTACCTGTTTACTAAACTTAGTAGAGTCAGTCAAAAAGACAACTGAATGGAAAAAATCGAATTGATTAGATGAAGCTTTGTCAACCAATCTTTACTAGTATGTCATTCATCTTAATTTTAGTTGTTTCACATTGCAACTATCCAGACCGTCAGTCTACGTCCGTTGACAAAGCTTCATCTAATGAAAATTCATATTACAACAACAACAACAACAACAACAACAACAACAACAACAACAAGAGTTCAATAGACCGAAGAACTCTTGGGACGACCCAAGTAGATGTTTGTTAGTTTAGTCCAATTTTTTAATTAGGTCATAATCATTGATCACCCAATGAGGAGCGTTGTCAATGGATTATATGTCTACCGCGTCATTCACTCCACGACGATTATCAACCCTAGCCGGTACAATTGTTCATATGAGCAAATGCTGAAAGAAAGCAAAACTAAATAAATAATGGACCGACAAATCAAATAATGACGTCAGATATGACGTCACTGATCCTATTAACCTCAATATTCCGTCTACAAAAGTAGAAGCACATGCAGAGTTCTAATTTAAGAAACACTACTTTCACTATTTTATCATTGTTGCTTTTTTATTTTATTTTTTTGCCTCGAATTTCGAATCGCTTATCACTATTCTCTAGTTTGTTTTTTAAAAAAACTAGAGAAATTAATAGCATTTTATGGAACAGTCCAATGGCTGGACCGAATGATACACTAAACTGACTCTATTTTGAAAAAGGTTTGTACATTGAAGAAATGGTGTAGTTGTGGGTCTAACAGTGATGATGATAGTCGGATATTCTATTGCGTTGGAGTGAAAAAGGCATTGGATCTACTTTGAGGATATTTTTTTTATTATCAACCTTTAAGGTCCGTTGTTGGAGATAGACCTTCCCCAAGTAAGTGTGCGACATAGGGGAGTGATGGGCCTTAACCTGCCATGCTGGCCCATGACGTGTTGGTAGGGTGTGTATATATATATATGCCTTTCCCAAGGTCTCAGCCGGAGTTTGAACCCGGATTGCCAATTCCATTCCCAGAGCCGATTGAGAGGTTTAAGGGTTTTTAATTTCTTTTCAAAATTGTTTCAATTTGGAGCTAATCTTTTGTCTCGAGTGTGCAATACGTCTTTTCCTGAATTTAATGACGAAAACTCCTGGACCAGTGGTTAGCAAGCTAGTCTCGCAGACCATTACGACTGTGTCAGACAAAGCTAAGCTTAACGCTTTCAGGGATTAAACTGATTATTCTCGCCAGAATGTTCCCAGTGTTGGGGAATTATGCCGAAAATTCTCGTTCAGAAACCTTTTTACAATGCAAAAATAAGATGCTGGACGTAAATTCTCGCGTCCCTACGTTTTGAGCGGTAAACGAAAATATTCGTTCAGGTCGTGCTTTTTTGGCAGGGGTTTTCTTATACAGTTAATAACTACGCTGTAATTTAGTGCACCTGTGGGATATTTTACGATAGGTCATTTGGTCGGCCATTGAAATTTATTGGGAGTTAAATATCGCTGATTTGTAATGGCTGAAGAAAGTGAAAATGACTTAGGCTTAAGACAGTTTCATTTCGTGATGAAGAAACCTCAGATGACGCTCAGATCAAGTGGGTCAAAGTGATGATGATTCTTCTGCAGAAGATAAAGGCAACTCCATTCCCAGTGTTCAGCAATTGTACAAAATGAATTGTAGATCCACTAATTACGACACAGCCTTTCCATGTTTTCCTTTTAACAGAGCTTCAGGTGTGAAAACCGATCTCAGCGATAAAATGAACGCCATAGATTGTTTCAATCTCTATTTTCGTATAAGGCATCCAATGCAGATGGACTTTCGTAGGTAATTATGGTCCAACATTTCAACTTTAAGTGTTTAAGATCTGTTTGATATGTTTTTTTGTTTCCTTTTTTGCTCAAATTAGAATTGCTATTAACAACTGATGACTTCTCGTAAAGCAAAAGTTGGTACTTTGGGTGGGAGAGGGCTCATTATTTCTCTTTCTCTTTCTTTCTTTGATGATTTATTCATTTTAAACGTTCCTTTCTTCTTTCTTCTGTCCTTTCTTTCTTTTTTGCTTTGACAATGCCATAGAGAGAGTTCAGAGGAGAGCCACCAAGACCATTCCGAGGCTGGGAGATGTATCTTACACTGAAAGATTAAAACAACTTAATTTAGAGACCCTTGAATACAAAAGAAAACGTGCTGACCTACTAGAGGTCTATAGAATCCGGAACAACATACATAGAGGAGATACTGACATTCATTGCTCAAAATGCCCTGATAAGAAAATGCTGACTTCATTTATCTGCAGTAAAACCAGAGGACACAGCCATAAGCTACAAATTCAGATTTCCACTTTCTTTAGAAAAAAGATCTTCTCGGCAAGAGTAGGAAACGCATGGAACAGCCTAAGTGAAAAGACTGTCACATCCGAGAATATCAATATTTTTTTTAATAATCTTTATTCTGATATCGGTCATAGCAAATTTAACTACCAATTCTTCTTATTAGTTTAATCCCACCCCAACTAAACTGAAGCTGGCTTAATGACACAATTAACTGCTATCCAATAAGACTATTTCGAGTATATTTCAAGTACATTCATATCTACTTCTTTCTTCCCATTTCTCATAAGCCTTTTCCAACTCTCACTTATTAATTCTTTTTCTTCTTCTCTTTTCAGAAGGTAACGGCGGTCAGTTTGGAAGAAGAAGGCGAACAGGAAATTGTGATGCAGCTTTTCCCTTCAACGAAACGTCTGCCAAAACGTTGATTAAAATAACGTGTGAAGAAACACCACATCGAACAGCCACGATTCTTGGAAGAGTAAGTCGCCTTTGTTTCTATAGCATCAGATTCCCAAAACGTCTTGATTGATTTGGAGAAAAAGGCCTCCGTCTGCATCCAGCCTCCAACACACACGAGGGACAATGAGATGTTTTCGCTTGTTACGACTGAAATTACATGTAGTAGTGTTCAACTAGTCTGAGTTCAATACGCACTTTTTCAATGTGATCTTCCTCCGTCGACGAGAAAGGTCGTTCAGATTTAGCATCGTCTTTGGTGGATGTTCTTCCCGATTTGTAACGCTGGTACCACACGTGGCATTGCCCACGGCTCCTACAATCCTCCCCATAAGTCTGTTGCAACATTACAAAAATCTCCCCAAAAGTGTTTTCCTCATTTGAAACAGAATTTCACACAAACATGTCACACTTCTAAAACCGTCATTGTTCAACGCCAGGCGCACTAGACACACGTTCATTCGTGCACGTGTAGCTAAAAAAACTAACCGACGTGTCTCGATGCATTTTTCTTTTTATACAAAAGGTTATGGTCACTGCTACATATCAGTTCAGTCAGAGCAAGCTAAAACATCTCATTGTCCCACTGTTTTAAAAGTTCGGTTTCTTTATGGACAGACCGTGTGTGTGTGTGTGTGTGTGCTGGAGGCCGTAATGCATTTCGAAAAATATCTACCCGTGTTTTTGTGGAGTTCAAGCAGTTTCTTCACATTCTCTTACCTTCTTTAAGATTTAGTAGTTCACTACTTCAAAGCTGTTAATAGTGTAAATAAAAGTGCACGTCTTATTAATCTCATCGGAGGTTTTATTAAAAGGTTAATGAAAGAGTCTATCGTTTCAAATGGTGGGTAAGAGATATTTTTATCGGCAAAATTGTTACCTCTAAGTGGAAGAGTCCATTGTTACGGACAGAGAAACAGAAAATCACATTGTTCATTATATAAGTAGATAATTACTAAATGCATCTTGTCTATAACGCGAGTTCACGTAAACAAGTGACGTCTTTAACATTACGAGTGTTTGTAACACTCGTAATGTTCATATGTCTTTAACATACGAGCGTTCATATGTCTTTAACATACGAGCGTTACAAGACGTCTTTAATATCTGAGCGTTACAAGGCGTCTTTAACATACGAACGTTACAAGACGTCTTTAACATCTGAGCGTTACAAGACGTCTTTAACATCTGAGCGTTACAAGACGTCTTTAATATCTGAACGTTACAAGACGTTTTTAACATTACGAGCGTCATCTGCTTATATTCGTTTGGAATCCATTGAAATCCTTGAAAAATATTCTCAATTTTAATTGTGAGCCACGACCGTATCGCGCTATATTCGAATTCATATTGTGTTTGAGTCCTGCTATATCGGGGTATATTTTTAAAGAATAATGTGTACTTTTTTGTTTAGCAATTAATTTTGTATTTATAAAATAATATATCCTTATTAAATATTTGCGAATTATAACCCCCCGACCCAATTCATTTAGAACATTCACTTCACAAACAACTTTTAACACACCACTTTTTATTAAATTTGACTAGTTTTTTTTAGTGATTTTATAAGTGTGAATCAGCTTCTGCTAATCCATGAAGTCTTCGTGGCCGATTAGTAAAAGCAGCTAGTCTCCCTCTGGCAACGAGGGTGTGAGTTCGATTCTCACCGCAGGCTTACTCTTTATTTCCGATTGCGCTGTTATTCGTTGCCATAGAAACAGTAGCCCGAATTAAGAAGTTGTATAAAAAGCAACTAAAATTTGGATGAATGAAAAAACTAGTCAAATTTAATAAAAAGTTGTATGTTACAATACTTCATCCAAGAATAATAAAGATTGATTTAACTTTTAACACGTACCTTTTCCATAAGCCGAACAAATCTTTTGTTGCGTTTGAGTCGCATTTTTTACATTTATTAAAATAAGAAAAACATAATATGCCGAAAATTTGCTCATATTTCTCCATCTTCAATGTTAGAATCAAAAAACAAAAAACTCCCATTTTGACAAATTTTCAAAAAAATGCCAGCTTTTATGACAGCTGCCACAATACAATCCAAAGCGATGAAACTAAATCTCCTAATGCCATCTCAAAACAGAACGACATTTTTAGGAGACTGAATATCAAAGACATAAACATCAAACAAAATACAAGTGAAAACAGATTCATTCAAGACGCATCGTACATTTACTTATATTTACAGCGTATTTACATATGTTAACTTTCAACCTTGTCACTATATTTCTTGTGCAAATGTTAATATGTTTTTGAAGTTTACCGAACACATACTTCTGCATTTGTTGTGATCCCATTTATTATCCTAAGACGAATATCCTTTAGAGGGCGAGACTTTGTTTTATAATCTAATGTTTTAACGTGTCCCTACAAGAAACTATGCTGTAAGTTTATACTTATTTGCTTAACCTGCAATCTCGTCCCTATTTTCTTTAGGGCAGAGGTTAATCCACACAGAAAATAGTTACGGTCTTGTTTTTTCCCAATGTATGGTGGACTTTGGTTGTAGATTGAAGGAAAATAATTCTAGCAAATTAAAGTTAACGAACCTTATACCACGAATTGGACTGTAAGATTCACTAATGCGATATTGGAACTTCGGAATTTTCCACTTTTTTTTGCTATATTTGTTTCTTTCTATTTACCTCTCTTCTCTTCCTTTCTATACCTCTTCCCGAGCAAATTAAAAAGTAAAGCAAACAAATTAAAAAATACGCCAAGCAAATTTAAAAATAAGGCAACCAAATATTAAAATACGCCACGCAAATTAAAAATCCACGTCACGATTCAGTACGCTTGTCTTTTTAAGTTGCTTGGCGTATTTTTTAATTTTCTTGACGTATTTTTACATTTGTTTGCCTTATTTTTTAATCTGCTTTTCTTTACTTTTTAATTTGCTCGGGAAAAAGATATAATTGTTCTTCCCTCATTTGTTCCTCGTTTCCGTCCTTTCATTTTGTTTCTTTTTCAAAATAGGGCAGACGATAAAAAATACAAGAGCCAATACTTTTAATGCAACAAGCTTCCTTGTCTGTAATCGCAGTGAGTCACACCTCATTAAGCTTAGCGTTAATTCTTAAGGGGCTCTTTCTATAAAATTATCGTCATTCAATCCCGTGGTGATGGCCCTGGGGTCACGGCACTGGATTGTGAACATAAAAGTATCCACTTCAAAATATGGCTTTTCAAGCGTATACTTTTATGAGATTAATGGCAAACAATATCGGAATATCAATGATTTTCTGACATAGTAACAGCCGTCTAACACACGTCGTGACAAACAGCTTCCTTTTTATGATAAAAAAAAGTATTTGCGCTCCTTTAAACAGGATAATCCTCTTGTAGCCTTTTTGTGTAATTTGATAACCAATCTTACCTTACCGCGCAAGCTTGGACACTCTCTCTTGGGGTTACTCAGTCGGCAGTGAGACACCATTGAGTGAGATTGTGTACTGTGTGACCGTCGCACTCACAATGACCGGGCCTACCCACTATTCACGTCTCGTGCAGGTTTTTCTTGGCAAAACATCGCGTCGCCCAGGGTTTTTTTGTTTTCAGTCCCTTTACAGTCCACGTTCGGCTTTTTACAAATTCTGTTCCGAAAGTTAAAATCGCCGTTGAAAGGGACGAGATTAAGTAAAACACGGGACAGCTGAGGACTTTGCAGACTGTTTTGAAAAGTGACAGGGGCGCTGGGACAGATTTGTGTACTTTGAAGGGACTAAGGCACCATTGCCCTAAGTAGGCTATCTTTTCGTCAATATTAAATGGCTGGATACTTTCCGGACAGACCTCGTAGACATTAACAAAAGCTCGCACTTTAGAAAGAAACCTGAAGGTTGATAGTCTCAAGATGTTGTGGATACAGCAAGATCTTAACACCCAGCACTGCAAGTAATGGATCATAAAAACGCCAGCGTCGAAGACGCATTTCCCCCCGAAGTGAGTCTCGAAGATTTCCCCCTGCGTCCTACAGTCCGAAGGTCACCCTTTTCATAGGCCTATCCTAACCCCAGCGGGAAGCTGAACTAGACAGTTCTCGGAACTCCTGCATATAACCTCTGAATGAAGTGTATAAAATATCAGCAGCAGCAGCAGCAGCCATTATAAGTCCACTGCTGGACAAAGGCCTTTCCCATCTCCTTCCATGACGACTTATCTTGTGCTAACCTCTGCCAAGTCTTACGGGCAAACGTTTCTATCTCGTCCCTCCATCTTGTGTCTGGTCTTTTTCTATTTCGTTTACTGTCCCATGGGCACCAATCGGTTAATCTTTTCCTCTCCATTTTTGCTGCTTAATTAGTTGTATAATATCCTTCACTCTAGTCCTCTCTTTGATCCATGTTGATCTTTTTCTATCTCTTAGAGTTATTCCTAGCATTGCTCTTTCCATGGCTCTCTGTGCTATTCTGAGTTGGTCTTCAGCTCGTTTGGTTAATTTCCATGTTTCGCATCCATAAACATGGCTGGTATTATGCAGCCGTCGTATACTTTACGCTTTAGGCACATTGGCAAGGTGCTCTTCAGAATGTCTTTATTCATACCAAATGCTTTCCAACCTATCGTTATGCGTCGTTATACTTAGTATAAAATAGTAAATAAACAAAAGCATCATAAATATTTTTTTTAAATATACGTAATCACAAAAATTAAATCCCGTACCGGTACACTGCAGACGAGCCAACGCACTAGTATTTAAATGTTCTATATCAATATTACCGGTAGTTTCACTCTCCTCAAACGACTTTGACTTTGAGGGACCATTGTTAAATGACAAAAGAAGTAAAACTGCGATATCTTAAAAGGGTTTACGGATAAAGCTTATAATAACAAGACTATCGTAATCAAACACTCACCCACCGGTAGGCTTGGGGTAAACTTTGGGTGTAAACTTACCGTGTCTCCGTATCGTAAGAGAAATTTTTAAAATGCAGACCATAAGTAGTAAAAATTATCTAAATGTCGCTAAACTACTCACAAAACATCTTGGTGGAAGTGCTGAGACCGTAATTTGATGTTTATCCTTTTTTTTAATTTTGTAAGTCAAAATCGGGGTGTGCCCTTGAGGCCTGGGCGCCCTCAACGCTGGGAAATACGGTACTTATAGAGAAACTGAACTAATCTGTTCAAATATTTGAACTGCCCAGTGACGACCCTCTTTGTCGTAGTCAAGTCAATCCAAATGTAATTTTGAAGCTCTAGAGCTCAACTCAGATTCTCTTTAACGTCTGGTACTTGAACTGCATTTGCTCAGTGATCATTCAAAATCTTTAATTTACGACCTACTCAGAGTTTTTAAAACAAGTTATCATTTTTCTTCTTACAGAACTAGGAGTAGTGGCAGTAATTTTATGTTGCTGGATCTTTTTCTACAAGGAGTATTGGGTCACTAGAGCAGGACGGTGCCATAACTTTATTTAAATTGTACTAATTTACCTCTGCCAACGAAGTGGCCCCGCAAGATAAGTGCCCAACGAACCATTTTTAAAAAGTTGATATTTTGGTTATTTGTAGAGCTACAATACTCAGTTTTAATTATTTATTTTGAAACTTGAACACTGTATTATGATTCATTGATAGTTCAAGCTTCAAAACTATTTTTTTTAAATGAGCCAAAAAATATCAACTTTTAAAAATGGTTCGTTGGGCACTTATCATGCGCTGAGACGTTATTCAATTTTGCGATGGATCCAGAATTTTTTGATTAAGAGATGTTTTTGATATATTAAGACAATAGTCCGAAATATGGAAAATTGAAACTTAGGCAGAGGTATGCGCTCTCTGGGTACTATCTAATTTGATGTGTTGCCAAAGACGTTGCTATGAACTCAAATCTTTCTAAATTCTCTGACTGCAACTGACTGACTTACTTCTGTCAAGGTTGAAAATGGTAGTAACAGCTTTTTATTGTTACTAATGTCCCGGCAGTAAGATAGTTATAGGAGAGGGGTTTGCTCAAATGCTCTCTCGCCCATAGTCTTTTTCGTCAACCATCGTGGCATGCCAACGATGTGACATTTGTCAAGGTATCTGATGATGGGCCATGATAATGTTGATAATGAGACTCACCATTTTAACTGAAAGAGAACCTCGAATTATTTTTAATCTTTTTGTTCCAATATCGTACGCAGGGCTGGCCTTAGCAGCTGGAGGGCCCGATGTTCACAGCCAAGGTCTGTAGAATCTTAGAGATATAAATAAAGTTTATTATAGACTTTATATCTCTATGGTAGAATGAAGAGCATTTAAAATGTGCGTTTAAACATTTCAGAGAAATAGATTTTACACCGTTCTATAAATTTTACACCGTTCTATAAACTTTACACCATTCTATAATTAATTAACGTGTTATTTAATTCAAATACAGTAAAAAAGAAATCTTTTAACATAAACAGTATAAACAAACACTACAGACCTTTTAAGAATTCAGATGACAATTAAAATCGTTGCTGTTCTCTTTAAAACCTGCAATGTGGTGTTAGATGTATGTTGCAATCTGTTGTTGTGTATATTTAACAAGACTAGAATAGATTACCTAGCGCGGGGCCCCCTTTAAAACCTGCAATGTGGTGTTTGAAGTATGTTGCAATCTGTTGTTGTGTATATTTGACAAGACTAGAATAGATTACCTAGCGCGTGGCTCCCTTAAGGGTGGGGCCCAATTGGGAGCAATTTGTACAATTGGTTTAAAGCCAGCCCTGATCCTACGCCTGGGCCACATTGCGCATTCCTGTTCTTGGCTTTCGGTGTCAGATTACAAAGCAGTCTTGTAGGTTATAAACAACAACAAAGCACAAAAATAGGTAGCGGAAGAGAATATTCGGCTGATGATCTTTCAAGAAAGCAAACGGTTTGCTTCACGAGCGATGTTTTTTCCTTAGTTCTCATTTCCTCGCGCTTATCTTGCCTGGTTTAAACACGGGGCGGTCGAAAGATGAGACGAATAAGCGTCTGCGCGTGGCTTTGTTTATAAATACACCTTGCATTGGAACGCTGCCCAGAAAAAGATAGGATTTTCTTCTTCTTTTTTACCGCGTTACCTCCACTTGCTATATTTAGCCATTACCATACCCGCCAAAAAGATCACCCGCTATCTTTCTTTCTGTCAGCCTCTCTTTGCGTCCTCCCCTCCCCACCCCCTTCATTTCTTCCTGCTTCTCTTTCTCTATTATTTTACCCGCCAAAAAGATCACTCAGCCTCTCCCCCTCTCTCTCTCTCTAGGTCTCTCTTTGCTTTCTCTCTCTCCCTACCCCCTATTGCATCCTACTTCTCTTTCTCCCCCCACCAAAAAAAAAACGAGTCAGTCACTCTCTCTATCTATCTCATTCTTTCTTTGCTTTCCCTCCCTCATTGTTTCTCATGTCACGTTGTGGATATTTACTAAACCTGACACAAGCTAATCTAAGTCTGGCACAAGGCCACAAATATGTCAGTAATCATCTGCCAGATTTGCTAACTATTGCTCCACGGCGACGCACGTCTTGTTTACTTATCTTAGTATGGCACAAGGCAACAGTAGTAGGGAACTTAGCAAGACACAAACTTGCTTCACCAGCCAACTGGTCGACAACACAACCTTTCTATCGATGGTTCTAGGGTAGGCGCACTGCTTTTCAAGTGCCCCCCACCCCTATTTCAGCCTTTTCTCTTTTCGGATCTCTTTATTATCATTATCACGTTCCATTACTCTTTCTCTCTTTATCTATAGATATTTACTAAGCTTAGTTTAGTCTGGAACAGGACTAAATGGAGATAGAAAGATTATGTTGCTCCAATATTCCAAGGCTTGACTACCTTGAAATTTGTCTCAGCCGGGGTTTGAACTCGGCTTGTTGGTTCCATTTTACATGCTGCTAACCGCTTGGCCACCAACGCCTCCCAGGAGTGAATGGGAACCATAAAATGTAACATTCAAGCCTGTTCATAGACTTGAACCCTGATCACCCGCTCTACACCTATACGCCTTACCGATGTTCTATTGGAAGTACATCTGTGTAATATAATGTTATCATCTATGCATTTTTGCAAAGGTTATTCCCAAAATAACCCGGGGAAAGCAGAATTCTGGTCGTCAGCCGACGGGAAGTGATATCAAGTACCGTTAATAGCAAGGAAATGCAGTGTTGCCAAACTAGCCCTTTTTGGATAGATGTGGCTGATTCTTTTCCAATTTAAACGATAAAAATGGCTAGATATTGCCTCACTGAAATGCTGAAGTTGAAAGAATATTCAGTAAGATGAACATAATTAAATCAAAATTGAAATAGAAATGTTAAAAGCACAATTGGCAGTTAAATTTAAGACGAGACTATAAATATTGTAGTATCTATGAAAAACCAGAAAGGTTGTTACAAGCTGGCACAAGGGCTTCATATTTGAGCAAAAACGATCCCTGTCTCTCTACATCGCCATTTGAAGATAATATCCAATCTTCATGATTAAATCTGGTAACTTTAATAAAAATAAATGTACAATTTT
>VCCN01002880.1:1150993-1171192 GCA_006491835.1 Architeuthis dux
CCCCCCCTTCTGCCTGCACGTTCCCGTGCAGGACCTCACCCTAAAGCTGACCTTGTGTCATATTTGCCGTTGTGTGGAGGCAAATAAAGAAAATCTGTTCTTCTCACGTTGAATTCTTTCATTGTTTTACTTTCATTAATTCTCGTTTTATTCATGCGCCATTTTTAATATCGAGTAAACGAGGGTGTGGAACTTTACAATTGGGACTACCTTCCCTACATTGTGCCTAATGTTGTATTAAATTGTTTTGTTGGGCAAAATGTTTCTTTTTATTTCACCATGTTACAATAGTTTGTTTTTCAGTGTTAAGCAAGAATTTCGTCCATTTCATTCTATGTCATTTTCTTTGTGATCCTTCTTTAATTCACAATCAGAAATCTCTTAATCTTGGGGTCGTGGGTTCGAGCCCCACGTTGGGCGCGAACTTTCTTTTTATTTCACTATGTTACAATAGTTTGTTTTTCAGTGTTAAGCAAGAATGTCATTTTCTTTGTGATTCTTCTGTAATTCACAATCTAAATATCTCTTAATGGTGGGTTCGAGCACCACGTTGGGCGCAAACTTTCTTTTTATTTCACCATGTTACAATAGTTTGTTTTTCAGTTTTAAGCAAGAATTTCGTCCATTTCATTCTATGTCATTTTCTTTGTGATTCTTCTGTAATTCACAATCTAAATATCTCTTAATGGTGGGTTCGAGCACCACGTTGGGCGCAAACTTTCTTTTTATTTCACTAAATTACAATAGTCAGACAAGGTAAAAGATGAAATGCCTCTTTTGATCAAATTTCTCTCAGTTTCACTAAATCAACGGTCAAAATGTTTTCCCAAGCGGGCAATAAATCACCGGCCGGCATGTTAAGAGCGTGGAATCCTAACCACTAGGCCACTTGGGAAGACGGGTAGATTCTTAATGCTATAAATAAATAAAAAAGAAGTATTCAAATGTTGCTGTTCTTTGTCATCCACTTTTCATTCATCGTTTCCAGCGATGAATTGTGAAACTCTCTTACTAATCGTCTGTGTCCAGTGGGCTCAGAAAGCCAACAAAATATATTATGTATTAGTGAGTTTTAAGTTTAATTTCAGCTTATTTTGAAGAGGCTCGGCTATTCCAGTCAGTAGATCACGAGTCTCTTAATCCCGGGGTCGTGGGTCCTTTTTATTTCACCATGTTACAATCGTTTGTTTTGCTTTGTTAAACAAGAATGTCGACCATTTCATTCTATGTCAGTTTCTTTGTGATTCTTCTTTAATTCAAAATCGTAAAAAAAACTCTTAATCTCGGGGTCGTGGGCTCGTTCCCAACGTTGGGCACATTTATTTTTATTTCACTAAGTTACAATCGATTGTCTGGTCAATGCAGACACACACAAAACAACCAACGCGTCGGTGGTGTAACGGTTAGCATGGTTGCCTTCCAAGCAGTCGATCCGGGTTCGACTCCCGGCCGACGCACGGACGTTTTTATCTTTATTTAAAAAAAAAGAAAGAAGTATTCAAATGTTGCTGTTCTTTTTCATTCATCGTCTCCAGCAATGATTTGTAATACTCTCTTACTAACCGTCAGTGTCCAGCGGGCTCAGAAAGCCAACAAAATATATTATGTATTAGTGAGTTTTAAGTTTAATTTCAGCTTATTTTGAAGAGGCTCGGCTATTTCAGTCAGTAGATCACGAGATTCTTAATCCCGGGGCGTGGGTTCTTTTTATTTCACCATGTTACAATTGTTTGTTTTGCAATTTCGTCCATTTCATTCTATGTCATTTTCTTTGTGATCCTTCTTTAATATACAATCGAAAAATCTCTTAATTTTGGGGTCGTGGGTTCGAGCCCCACGTTGTGCGCGAACTTTCTTTTTATTTCACTGTTACAATTGTTTGTTTTGCAATTTCATCCATTTCATTCTATGTGATTTTCTTTGTGATCCTTCTTTAATTCACAATAAAAAATCTCTTAATCTTGGATTCGTGGGTTCGAGCCCTACGTTGTTCCCAACATTTCCTTTTATTTCACTAATTTACAATAGTTTGTTTTGCAATTTCGTCCATTTCATTCTTTGTCATTTTCTTTGTTATTTTCCTTTAATTCACAATCAAAAATCTCTTAATGTTGGTGTCGTAGATTCTAATCTCCCCAATGTTACAATAGTTTGTTTTTCAATGTTTAGCCAGAATTTCATCCCTTTTATTTCATGACATTTTCTTCGTGATTTTTAAAATTCACAATTCACAATCGAAAAATGTCATGTCTTATTGAAAAAACTCAGAAAAGGTAAAAGATGAAATGCCTCTTTTGATTAAATTTCTCTCAGTTTCACTAAACGTTCAATAAAACACCGGCCGACACGGTGAGAGCGTGGAATCCTAACCACTAGGCCACTTGGGAAGACGGGTAGATTCTTAATGCTATAAGTATTGACTTGAGAAAGTCTATTATTCACGGACTTTGACAAACGATTGTCGGCTCAATGCAGAGAGACAAGAAACAGCTAATGCGTCAGTGGTGTAACGGTTAGCATGGTTGCCTTCCAAGCAGTCGATCCGTGTTCGACTTCCGGACATTTTATCCTTCAGTGGTTTTCTCCGCAGGAAGTCCGGGCACTCTTGCCCGCCAAGAATGTAAAAAGAAAGGGGGCAAAAAAGAACTCCCCTTCCTTCCCCAGTTCCACACTTCTAAAACCACCTTTGAAAATACTTTCAAACCGTGACTTACAGAACTTTAAATCAGTGTCTTCCTCTGAGAAGTAAAATTTATACACACCTCCAAGATGAGCGAAGACCTGATAAAACCAATAACAGGCGGACACCTTGCCGCATAAAAAGAAATATTTTATGCAACCCCTACCTCGTGATCATCAATTGAAGAAAAAAAGTAAGTTGCTTCAATTAAATATACTTTGCGGGAGCCGCACATTTTTTACTTATTAAACAAGTAACAATTTTATTCCTGATATTCTTGCGTTCAAGAAAAAAAACTAAGTAATAATATATTTGTTTCAGAATTAATTTGGGGAATACTAAAAATTCCCAACATAACACTCCGATTAATAATAACGCAGTTGATCTTGATACTGAGGATAGCCATGTGTAGTGTCTCCCAGCTCGTGGGATTCTCACTGAAAAGGAAAGATGAAGCAAAGGAACCAAGGACAAAGACAAATGTGGTGTTTACCGATCACCGTCAGAGAGAGGACTGTCTGTCCCACCACTTCGTGTGATTCTCTTTATTTTACCCCGGTTTGCCCGGCGCATGACTGGGAACTCACTTCCGTCTTATAGGTTGTGGCAAGGGAGGTAACTCGAGGTATTTGCTCCCTTGCGCAGCCCGGCAGGACATCACACCATGAAAATGATGAGATTAGTATTCCTGCTATTAATTGTAAATACTACAGCCTTGATGAGTTTGCTTCTACAAGGTTTAACCCCTCAAAAACATTCTCTATATTACATTATAATATCAACTCAGTACAATGTCATATTGAGGGGTTGCCCTTGAAATGATGGACTTTAAATTTGACATCATATGCCGTTCAGAATCATTACACAAACAGGTCCGTCGGAACGAAATTCATATTGCGGGGGCTGCAACCAAAGCGGAAAAACTTTTTTTTAAAACCACACCCTTTAGATCACTGGAAAACACCCCTATTGTAAAAAGTGCACTATTTAATTGATGGATAGATGATGATATTTAGATATATAATTGATGAAGATAATTATGAACAAAATACTACTTAGAGAATTTTTGAAAATAGGGCTTCAAAATCTGTCAGAAATCAATGTATTTTTCAATTCATCCACAGATTCGAGATAGGTCTATTATGCACCTATGAACTAGCAAAAAACAATTGAAGGTAATAATTGGTTTATTTACTCTTTTTGTAATCTTAAAGCTAACATTTTTCGAAAAAATAAGGAACACATATTAGCAAATTTTTGTTGGAGGCGGGGGCTGAAGCCTCCCCAGCAACCCCTGGTTCCGACGGCCCTGGTTTGTTCTAATACAATGTATCACAGAGATGAGAGATGAATTAGGAGACCCTAAATCTAACAGAATTCATTTTTGCACTGATTCCCAGTTCATAAATACTTATATATCAATTATTGTGTAATGATTTCCAACTAAAAATATATACAAGACTGACCGTTTGGAAGAAGGTTGAAATGTTTTGAATCTCCGAGGTCAAATTGCTGTTAAAATGTAACCCCTAACTAACACCAGGAATTGAGTTTCTAGTTGGTGAGAGAAAGAAAATGCAACCTAATCTTTTTTTTTTTAGGTTTCCAAACTTGAAAATTATGGATGTTAGCTTTTGGTAGGGACTAATGAAAAAGCACCCATAATTTTATCCTTTAAAAAGATGCACAGTAATATTGATTAATTGTTAATCATAACAAATCTTTCTTGCTGGAATAATCTAATAATACTAAAACTCTGATTCTGTTTGGTTCCCTCTAAGCAGCCAAAACGGTGCATCGTAGCCAAAGGGTCTGAATCCGGTTACTTTATTGAAGAAACATTTTACCTAAACACAAATTCTTTTTCAGAGGGGTGAGGTCCTATTTACAATGTAACCACACTGCTGAACTGGACCCTCACCCTCAGTATGGTTTTGAAGTATTTCGGTTACTTCTATTTACTTCATTGAGAAATCATTTTTCCAAAACACGAAATTTCGGGTGAGGTTCTTTTTACAAAGTTACTATAATGCTGAATTGGACCCTGACTTTCCGCCTGTCTTACGATATGACGGCTTTGAAGTATTTTGGTTATTTCTTTTACTTCCTTTAGAAATCATTTTTTCAAAACAATTGAATTAAGATTCCCTTAAAATGCGCTAACTTATAGAAAGCAAAACAAAAGTCTGGGTGATTTGCAACAGAAAAATAATATTGTGTGGTCTATGTTCGCGCTTACACCGTTTAATGACCTAATTGGTCACATAATTTTCTAGTAATTAACCATCCCTGTCAAGTCTCACTCATTTTGCGTGAGACTCACAAAATTTTGATACGTTCTCACGGTCTCACGCATTAATGGAAAATTCTCACACATTTGATAAAAAATGTAAAATTCCCACGCATTTTATGAAAGGTGAGAGATTTTATAAAAAGTGAACTTTTATAAAAGTGTGAAACTTTTAGTTAGTGATTTTAACCAATTAAACGTGCTCGGATGTGCTACCGCGTGACTGTGATTTGCTACGGGCCCCCTATTTGCCGCACGCCGAAAGGGTCTATTCATTCCATTCGCACACATGCTAGGAGTAACATCGTTCAACAATGAGTATCAATTTTTACACCGGCTGTCCGCCAAAGAAAATCAGATTGAATGAATCTATGACTTACGATTCTCACTCATTTTCAACATTGAACTTGACAGGTATGAATTAACTAAAATGGAGCAATTATTCTTTGCTGCCAATGAAGCCACTTCATTCTTTCAGACCTGCTAAGGTTTAGAAATTTTCAGGGGGGGAGATTTCCTAAAAAATGCCCCCCCCCCAACCATAGGTAATTAGGAGAACATTTTCAATTCTAGAAGCTTTAGAACAGCTATTTCAGTGTATTGAAAAACTATCTTGACAATTTTAAACCAAGATAATCAACAAAATGCGGAAGACTTGGTAGGTCTGCAAATAGGAGGGAAATTTTTTTACAGACATATTTTTTTCAATGCGGGAGATTCGTACAAATTCATTACATGCAGGGAGGGGTGGGGAGACAACAATTGGCTTCAAAATGCGGGAGACTTGGTAGGTCTGTTCTTTTTCAAAGTAAGACTATACAATTTTTTAAAAAAATAAAAATTATGATTTATTTTTTTTCTTTCCTAAAGATATAAAACCATGATAAGCTTATATATTTTACTTCGATAAAATACACTTTTGAAAAATTAATTATTTTGTTACGAATAAAAATACCATTTTTAAAGAGTTTTGTTTCATGAAAGAAAGTCAAGTGTAAAATATTTTTACGGAAGGAACAAAATTATGTTTAACACCGGTTAACGACTTCCTTTGTTTCTGTTTTGTGGTCGTTCGAAACATTTTCTCAAAATCTTTTCCCATTTTTATCTTGTTTTCCCATTTTGTAATGTTAAATTCTGGGTGGAATTCTTCTCAACTACAAAATTATTGTTATGAATTGAATGAACAATTCAGAAATTGTGCAGACTGAGTGGAAAATCTTAAACCGCCCAAATCCTGACAAGACTTGGGGAGAAACAAAAAGTAATTCACATGAATACAAATGAATAAGGGTATTTTTTACGCAAGGGACGAAATGATTTTGATCACCGCTTGGAGATTACCTAGAATTTCTACTTTGTCATCAGACTCTTTTCAACTCCAAAATCCTTGTTATGAATTGAATGAACAGCACAGAAATTGTGCAGATTGAATGGAGAATCTTCACAGGCAAAGTCACAAAAATTAGGACAACATTTGAAGGGGGAAAAAGAAGAAAAGAAAGTCATCATTGCCTAATGTTTTCCAATTTTGTCCTTATTTTCGTCTTTCTCATTACATTATTACAATTCCATGTTTGAAAGGTAAGTAGGAAAATATCAATCATATTGAATATTCAGAGAAAGTCTATTACCATAAAAAGATAAGTGTGAGAAAAAAAAAACGATACAGACTTTTTTGCTCTTTTTTTTCGTCGTCCTCTTTTTGTCTGTAAAAATGTAACGCAATTCACTCACTCAGAGATTTTACACACATAAATACATAAATGTTTTCTAAGGTAGCATTCCACCTCCTGTAAACAGAAACTGACAATTCTAAAATAAAAAAAAAATAATCTAATTTTCTTTTTTCTGTATGGTAGGTCATAAAGGATAAAATCCCAATTACTGGTAATAAAAAGTGCTTACTGATTGAACTGACCGGCAGATTTCAAATAAAATTTGCTGGCGTCTCGTTATCAATTATGTCACGGTCACACTGATTTTTTTTTCAAACTTTTCATGTCTTCTGTGAATTAAAAGCAAAGTACAGTGGTCCCCCCCCCCCGACATCGATCTTTGTTATCCACGGTTTCAGTTACCCGCAGTCAACCCCAGAAATAAACAATTCATAGATTTAACTTAATAATGGTCCCAAACCGCAAGAGTAGTGATGCTGGTAATTTGGATATGCCAAAAAGAAGCCGTAAAGTGCTTCCTTTAAGTGAAAAAGTGAAGGTTCTCGACTTAATAAAAGAGAAAAAATCGTATGCTGAGGTTGCTAAGATCTACGGTAAGAACGAATCCACTATCCGTGAAATTGCGAAAAAGGAGAAAGAAATCCGTGCTAGTTTTGCTGTTGCACCTGAAACTGCAAAAGTTAGGGCCACAGTGCGTAACAAGAGTTTAGTTAAGGAAGAAAAAGCGTCAACTTTGCCGGTGGAAGACACGAACTCGAACAGAAAATGTGTCCCAATTGATGGTAACACGTTACATCAGAAATCATTGAGCCCATACGAAGACTCTAGCAAAGGATCCGCTGAAATGTGTGACAAGCGCAAGAGTAGTGATGCTGGCAATTTGGAAACGCCAAAGAGAATCCGAAAGGCACTTCCTTTTAGTGAAAAAGTTAATGTTCTCGACTTAATAAGGAAAGAAAAGAAATCGTATGCCGAGGTTGCTAAGATCTACGGTAAGAACGAATCTTCTATCCGTGGAATTGTGAAAAAGGAAAAAGAAATCCGTGCTACTTTTGCGGTCGCACCGCAAACTGCTAAATTTAGGTCCACGGTGCGTAATAAGTGCTTAGCTAAGGTGGAAAAGGTGTTAACTCTGTGGGTGGAAGACCGGAACAGAAAACAAGCTCCAATTAATGGTAACATGTTGCGCCAGAAAGCCTTGAGCTTATACGAAGACTTTAGCAAAGGAAATCACGAAGCGTGTGACACCAAGCCCTTTACTGCAAGTAAGGGATGGTTACACAGATTCAAGAATAGGTTTGAACTGAAAAATATAAATATTACTGGAGAAGCTGTGTCTGCTGCTGCCACGTTTTCGGCAGAGTTGAAAAAGGTGATTAAAGAGAAAGGATACCATCCAAAGCAAGTCTTTAATTGCGATGAAACGGAACTGTTCTGGAAGATGTCCGATTACATTCATAAAAACGCCACCCAATCACCAGAGCATAAAACATGGAAGGACAGATTAACTATGGTACTATGCGGCAACGCTGCAGGACATATGATAAAAACTGGCGTATTGTACGGGGGAAAGAACCCACATGCTCTCAAAAACAAAAACTATCTGCCTGTGTTCTGGCAACATAAACCGAACACTTGGGTGACAGCCACCTTGTTTATAGAATGGTTCCACCAATGCTTCATCCAAGAAGTGAAAAAATACTTGGAAGAGGAAGGGTTGGAATTCAAAGTCTTATTAATAATAGACAAAGCGCCTGGACATCCTGAATCTGTTTGCTATGAGAATGAAAATGTCCATGTTATGTTTTTACCTCCAAATACAACCTCGCTGCTTCAGCCCCTTGACCAGGGCATCATTTGGTCTGTCAAGGACACATACACCCGCCTGTTATTTGACCACATTCGATCAGAAATTGATGCAGACCCCAATTCTGACATAATGCAGTGCTGGAAATCGTTCTCTATTGCTGACGCGATAACCTGCATCAAAGCTGCAATGGATGAGTTAAAACCAGAAACTGTAAATGCCTGCTGGAAGAACATATGGAGCGAAGTCGTGAATGATTCTAAAGGCTCACCTGAGATCGATGGAGAAGTTAGGAAAATCATTCACGCAGCAAGACAAGTCGGTGGAGAGGGATTTGCCGATATGTTTGATGAAGAAGTGGAAGAACATATTGAAGGCCACCGGGAAGTGTTGACAAACGAGGAATTGGAAGAACTTGTTAAGGCAGCTACTGACGAAGATGAAGAAACTGAAGCAGAATCAGGGATGTGGACGTTGCAGAAATTTGCTGAAGTCTTTGGAATTATTCAGGAGGCGAAGGAAAAGATCATTAGCTATGATCCGCAGATGGATCGCAGCATTAAAGTAACCCGTATGATAACCGAGGCATTAGAACCTCTGCACGAACATTACGAAGAGTTGAAAAGAAAGAAACCACAATTTCCAATTCCAAACTTTTTCCAAAAGGTTTCACAAAAAAAAACTCTAACTACTGAGGATCCCCAGCCATCCACATCGTCAACACTCAAGGATCCTCCTTCTGGCGTATTATCAGAAGGTCAGTTGTAGCTTACTACATCACAATGCCTACGTCAATCGGCTCAGTTCATCTCATCACAAGAAGAAGAACAAAGAAGGGTGAGTACAGTAAAATAAGATATTTTTAGAGAGAGAGAGAGAGAGAGTGAGAAAGAGAGAGACACCACATTCACATAACTTTTATTATAGTATATTGTTATAATTGTTCTATTTTATTATTAGTTATTGTTGTTAATCTCTTAGTGTGCCTAAATTATGAATTACATATTATATCATAGGTGTGTGTGTATAGGAAAAAACAATATATAGGATTTGGTACTATCCACAGTTTCAGGCATCTACTGGGGGTCTTAAAACATATCTCCAGCAGATAAAACTGTACTGTAGCTGATAATAGAAATCGTTTCCTTTTTACTATTTTTAGGTATGAACAAAATGGACAAAAGTTTCAGCGTGAAATCGACATGTGAGAAATCTTTAAAAATCTGGCAAAAATCAGCATATTATTCTATTTTAATAAAAATTTCGATACTTATTTATTAAATGGCGAATTTAAAAAATAATAATTTTCCATTCTAAATTTCGGAGTAGAACAATTTTTTTTCATATGATTCCTACCCCACCTTTAATTAGTTTGATGATTCATCTATTTTATATAATGATGATTTCGTTGATTTTTACACATTTTACAGATATATCCCTGGAGAACCTAATTATGTTTACCTTTTTGAGAATAATATCCAGGAACTGCTGGAACGGAACTCATACTTTGGGATTAGAAAAACAGGAAAATTAAGTAAAATAATTTTCTTTTCGGAAATCTTTTAGTTTTATTCGATTAATTATCATTCAGGCTTTTGACGTTTAAAAAAACAAATTTTTTCACTCAATATTAATTTAAAAAAATATTTTTCATCATTTTTATCAATTTATACCAATATATGCATATTTTTTTATTCTTTCTATGTCTTGGTTTGACTGAAACTTATATAAAAATATTATAACAAGGATGAATAATTAAATATAGTGAAATGATGAAAAAATATTTACCGCCTGTATTTTTAATATATTTTCTGTTTTTTGTTTATGTAAATTGACTGCTATTTCAAATCATGGGAGCTGCAGGCGATAACATGCCTTTTTTGCATGGCACAGCTGTCGTGCATTTTAATCTTGTTTATTTTTTCCACTCAAATATGTGTACTGCATTGTCTACCCTACATTTTTAAAATCAGATGTTGCTTACACACTTTAACAGTTTATTGGAAAAAGGAAAAGGAAAAAGAAGTAAGTTTTAACTATAAATTATGGCGATGAATTTATACAAATTTTTATATTCAACATCATTGACATTTAAAAAAAGTTTTTAATGATACGGGGAATCAAATTTGAAATTGAACCAAGAATCTCAGTGTTGAAAAAATTAATTTTAAATTCTCTAATCAAATGGTTGTAGATACTGTTAATAGAAACTGATTAAAAATGAACCCTATCTTAAAACATACATTGAATTAAATTTTAAAATATAGTAACTTAAAAATCTTCTTGAAAGAGTGATATTAAGTAACCAATTTCAAAAAGTAATCAGTTACGTTAACTTTACACGGATTATAATCTGTTAATTTTTATATTTAATGTATTTTTTAAGTTAGGGTTAATTTTGAATCAGTTTCTATTCCAATATCTACAACGATTTCATTAAATAATTTAAAGTTAATATTTTCAATACTGAGATTCATTATTATTAATTTTATGACTACTATTTACCTTCATCTTAATTTTATTTTTCATTTATCAGAAACATTTAAGGATGGTTATTATTAAAATAGTTTTTATTCTTTTATATTGTAGAACAGTAACATTTAGGGAAGGTTATTATTAAAATTTTTCATATTGTAGAATGGAAACATTTAAGGATGGTTAGTAAAATCTTTTTATTCTTTCATATTGTAGAACAGAAACATTTAAGGATGGTTATTATTAAAATCTTGTTTATTCTTTCATATTGTGGAACAGAAAGGTTTAGGGAGTTTATTATTAAAATCCTTTTTATTCTTTCATATTGTAAAACAGAAGCATTTAGGGATGGCTGTTATTAAAATCTTTTTATTCAGTCATAGAAGCAAAACATTTAGGAATGGTTATTATTAAAATCTTTTTATTCTATCATATTGTAGAACAGAAAGGTTTAGGGAGATATTATTAAAATCCCTTTTATTCTTTCATATTATAGAACAGTAACATTTAGGGAAGGTTATTATTAAAATCTTGTTTATTCTTTCATATTGTAGAAGAGAAACATTTAGGGAGGTTATTATTGATATAATTTTGTTATTGTAGAACAGAAAGATTTAGGGATAGTTATTAAAAGAAATTCTTATTCTTTCATATTGTAGAATAATTATTTAAGGATGGTTATTAAAATTCTTTTTATTCTTTCATATTGTAGAACAGAAAGATTTAGGGAGGTTATTAGTAAAATCTTTTAGATTCTTTCATATTGTAGAATAGAATAATTCAGGGATGGTTATTATTAAAATATTTCTTATTCTTTCATATTGTAGAACAGAAACATTTAGGGAGGTTGTTATTGTAGAACAGAAATATTTGGGGATAGTTATTATTAAAATCCTTTTTATTCTTTCATATTGTAGAACATAAAGTTTTCAGGCGGTTATTATTAAAATTATTTTTATTCTTTCATATTGTGAAGCAGAAAGGTTTAGGGGGGTTATTATTAAAATCCTTTTTATTCTTTCATATTGTAGAACAGAAAGGTTTAGGAAGGTTATTATTAAAATCTTTTTTATTCTTTCTTATTGTAGAATAGAATAATTCAGGGATGGTTATTATAGAAATCTTTTTTGTTATTGTAGAACAGAAAGATTTTGGGATAGTTATTATTAAAATCCTTCTTTCATATTGTAGAAGAGAAACATTTAGGTATGGTTATTATTAAAATCCTTTTCATTATTTCATATTGTAGAAGAGAAACATTTAGGTATGATTATTATTAAAATCCTTCATTCTTTCGTATTGTAGAACAAAGATTTTATTATTAAAATTCTTTTTATTCTTTCATATTGTAGGGGTGTTATTATTAAAATCCTTTTTATTCTTTCATATTGTAGAACAGAAAGATTTTGGGATGGTTATTATTAAAATCCTTTTCATTCTTTCATATTGTAGAACAAAGATTTAGGGAGGTTATTATTAAAATACTTTTTTATTATTGTATAACAGAAATATTTAAGGATGGTTATTATTAAAATCTTATTCTTTCATATTGTAGAACAGAAAGATTTAGGTATGGTTATTATGAAAATCCTTTTTGTTCTTTCATAATATAGGATGGTTATCATTAAAATCCTTTTTATTCTTTCATATTATAGAACAGAAAGATTTAAGGATGGTTATTATTGAAATCTTTTTTAGTCTTTCATATTGTAGAACACAAACATTTAGGGATGGTTATTATAAAAATCTTTTTTATTATTGTATAACAGAAAGATTTAGGGAGATTATTATTTTATTCTTTCATATTGTAGAACAGAAACATTTAGGAAGTGTTGTTTCTTTACTTTGTTATTATCATCTATAGTTAGTTGTTAGTAGCATAATAAAAACACCATCAACATGTTGAGGAAATAAATAATTATTTATTTTTCGACATAAACAAAACTGAAAACTTATCTGTATAACTGTAGAGCTGCAACAATTGATTAGTTGACTATTAAATTAATTGCCAATATAGTCCTCTATGATAGTAAACTGAATATATTTGGGTTATACAAGACATTTGAGGATGTCATCTCAGACTTTCAAAAACTGTGATCGACAATTTTTACCATTTTCTGACATTGTATTGAACATGTAGAACACATAGTACACATTTGATAAACAACAAATAGATTAATCCAAAATCTTTTTTTGCATCCCTAAATTTTTATCATTTTGCCCTGCAAAAAGGTTGACATGCCGCTAAACCCAGAAAACCAACTCTCTTCTATCTTGTTGACTCTACGTATTTCGTACATCAAAGAAATATATTGACTTACATGGCACACCAACTGTAAAAATGAAATGAATTAGACAAAAACATTTCAGCGGTCAATGAACGAAACATGCTAAAAGCTTCTAGTAATAGTAAGGGTTTAACAAAATATCAATTTCATATATGCCATCGTTTTTTAACCCAACGCTGTTTGCGTTATTCTAAAAAAAATTTAAAAAGCAGAAACAGTGATATATTTCAAAATTGGCTCCATTATTTAGTTTTCGTTGTCTTAAATGAGTTTAACGAACTTGAAAAATAAATCTTTTTAAAAACTTCACATGGTGACCATTTGGGAATACCAGGTACTGTAAGCAACAACAAGATTTTTCTGTGTCTGTCTCAGCTATGCAATGCAATTGAATAACAGAATTTCTTGCCAATTGATGCTACCCTGTACAGTGTAGCATCTTCATCTTTGGTGCAGCCTCAAATTTAAAATCAGGGAGATAGCAAATAACATGCTGTCTAAATGATAAAATGTGTCATACTCGTTTCGGGTTTTGGCGAGTATTAAATCCATTTGATAAATATTTATGTATTGACATAATCAGGTGTACATGAACCTATTGAAATATAAACTGTGTCAATATAATCTCATTCATTTGTTGAATTATTTTTTATTTTTGTTTTCACAGGTGTTCCTGCATGAAAAAAAATTCATTTCTTAATGCTGTGAATTAAATTGGAAGAAAAATTTAATGTTGACCCGTGACCAGAAAACATGGAAAAATACTCAGAAAAGAATTTCTGTGAAGAAGGTTCAAAATTACAAAGACAGTTGCAAACAGACACTGGAGAGAAGCCATATTCTAGTGAACTGTGTGGATCGTCCTTTTCAAGGAAATCATATTTGGTCCGACATATGCAAGCACACACTGTAGAGAAACCATATTCTTGTGAAATGTGTAGCTCTTCCTTTTCAAAGAAGTCAGTTTTGGTTCGACATATGAAAAAACACACAAGCGAGAAACCACATTCATGTGAACTGTGTAGATCAACCTTTTCACAAAAGTCAAATTTGGTTCGACATGTGCGAACACACACTGGGGAGAAACCATATTCATGTGAAATCTGTAGAACATCATTTTCACAGAAGTCAAATTTGGTTCAACATATGCAAATACACACAGGCAAGAAACCATATTCATGTGAAATATGTGGCTCTTCCTTTGCACAGAAGCCATACTTGGCACAACATATGCAAACACACTCTAGAGAGAAACCATTTTCTTGTGAAGTGTGTAGCACTTCTTTTTCAAGAAAGTCACATTTGGTTCAGCATGTCCGAACTCACACTGGAGAAAAACCATATTCCTGTGAACTGTGTGGAAGTTTATTTTCTGTAAAGTGCCATTTAGTTCAACATATGCGAACACACACCGGAGAAAAACCATTTTCATGTGAGGTTTGTGGATCATCTTTTTCACAACAGTCACATTTAATGCAACATTTGCAAACACACACAGGAGAAAAACCATACTGCTGTAATGAATGTGGATCTGCATTTACAGTTTCTTCAAGTTTGAAAAGACATATGCGGGCACATGCTGTGGACTAGACATATTAAGAATTAATAACCATAGATTTTCAATTTGAATTCCTATTTTCAAGAAACTATATTCTTATGGCGAGAGTATATCTGCTTGAAACTATATGTGGACATAACATGCTGATGTATCAATTACAGATTTTTGTGTTTTTCTAAGTGAACACAGACTTAAAGAGAAACCCTATTTTATTAGGTATGTTGATGCGCATTATCACATCATATTATTGTTGTTTTTTTTTTTCAATAAAGCATGGAAAAGATTGGAGTATTGTTTTTCAAGTATATGGGTTTATTATTAAAAAGTGTAAATGACAGTGAAGAGAAAAACTCAGATATTTTTTTCAGATATGCATTTCCTGACAATACAAAATATGATTTTTCTTTTCATATCAGCAATACGGTTTTGGTGCAGGTATGCAAAGAGATGTATGCACATTTGTTTATGATTTACATTTGGTATTTTAACCACCAGACAACTGTTTCATTCATCAAAATCCCCAGCTTTTTGAAAATTCACTTAACACCGCCTTTATGAAAAGATTTGAAAAGTGAAAATAGCATTCAGCATTTGTTTTGCTATAAAGGCAGTTCCCAACCTCTTCCCCACTCTTGTGCCTCCCACCATCATAACAATATTTGGGGTCTGGGAGCACTCAGAAAAGTTTCTCATAAATTATTGGCAATTGCTTTGCTTCAGGTTATTCCAGCTTATAAAATGTTTTATGGAAACGCTCTACTTTTGGATAGTGGGAAAAACCTATACATAATGAAAGTCTTGTTAATACATTTGTGCCTTTTCATTTTGTATGAAAAGTCTTTTCTATAATTCTTGTAAGAGGATTTACATCCTGTTTTTAAAAAGCTTACAGTGGTCTGAAAACTACATTAAAAGCTAAAACACATAATGAACCATTTCTCTTTACCGTAATGTTTACATTCAATTACATATGCATATTATAAGCCAAAGAACAATTCTATTAAATTCCATATTACTAGCTGAAAACCTGGTCTATGGACAGGGTTTGAACTAGATGTCTATTGACAGACAAAAAGTAAGGGTTCAGTTTAGCATTATACTTAGATTTTAAATTGAACCTCTAACTAAAAGCTTTAAATGTTTTGGAATGTTTAAAAACATTGTCAGTGGTCACATTAGTAACCACAGATAAACTGGTGACCATAGCTCTAGCCACACTTGAGTTATGCGCAGATGGACAGATATTTGGTGAATTATAGTAAGATATGAATTAACTGAATAGTTGGTGATATTTTAATGTCTTATATTTAAAAATCTTTCTTTTTGCTAATATTCTGTTGGTAATTTTAAAGTATAAAATATTCTGTCTTCTGAATGAAAAATTATTCATCAGACAAGAATGCTACTTAGCAAATGTATGCCTGTGTATTTAAGAAAAATTCCTTTCCAACAATTTCAAAGATTATCTTTATAGATCATGTATTAACTGTTACAGGTTGTACACTGTATATTTTCTGATAAATGCCAGACTATAAGACAAACAGTTTGCAAGGTTATTTGAGAACTACGGCTCACTGCAACTCTTCCGAGCTCCATAACTGTCGATATCCAGCTTTGGTAGATGGCCCTCTAGTCATAATAACAGTGCATTGGATGCACATTTTTTTTTTAATTAAATGTTCTTCATATATATGTGTTTACAGTATATTTGTTATATACTTCCTATTAAAGTAATTTGGTCATGTCTTTAGTTATGTATTTTGTAATCTGTATTTATTTCTAAAATAAAATTCTGACTCTTTTACTCAGTTTTGCAAGAAAGAATAGCTGCTTTTTACAGTCTTCCAAAGAATTGACATTTGTTGCCTTCAATTGATCTAATTTGAAGCAGTACTTGTTTGAATCAATAGTTTCATTCTCAGGGAGGAGCTTATAGTTTTAACTCCCTCCCAATTCCACCATATATACAGCATCACCTTCATGATGAAGACCTGCTTTTGGTATGGTTAGTGGTGGCTCATCTTGCTTTCTCCACAATCTCTTGTGTTCCACATTGTTGTTAAGTATCCACTTTTCAAAAACAGAACATTTTTGTTACATAGATGTATGATTCAGTAGGTTTTTTCTGCTTAATCTATGTGGACTCCACACATCAAAGCGACTAACATAACCAAGCTGGTGCAAATGATTTTCATCTCTTGATTTGAGTCTGCTGGCTATTTCTCACATTGTATAATGTTGATTATTCTCAAGTATTGTCTTCATTTGATCACTACCAACTGCAGAGCATCTTTCAGCGAGAAAACTTTGCAAACCACTTGATACATTCACAGTATTCCATAAACTGCTACTTATTTTCTATCAATTTTTAAAATATGTACACTGATACAGCTTTCACAAAATCAAAAGTGATATTTTTGAGTGAAGTTAAAACTAAATGCTACTAATGCCATCTAATAACAAAAACAGACTGAACTTTTTAGGTAATCCAATATATAATACAGCAGTGTTTTAAGATACAAAAGATCATGGGTAAAAACCAAATGAAGCAAAGAATACAAAATCAAAACAGAATGACTGTAGTCCTTTGTCTTCAATATTGGTAATGAATAGATATTGTACAGTTTTAAAGGTGCAAGGTTTATATGAGTTCATTAAATGAAATCTGGGAAAAGATTTTGATCTCAACAGTGAAATTGAAAAAGCAAATATTTTTCATATCAAGAAATAATGCAGCCCTTTTTAGGATCTCAAAAAATATCAAATGATGGAATTCTCACAAAAGCATCTTACGATAATTCACCAGATGTCTGTCATCACATAACTCAAGGATGGCTAGAGCTATGGACACCATAGCCTTACCATGTCTCCATCAGGTTAGCTAATGTGGTTATTAATGGGACCTCAGTGCGTTTTTAGTATATTAGCTTTTGAAAATTAAGTTTTTAGTGAAGGGTTCCATTTACAATGTAAGTATAATGCTAAACTGGAGCCTTACCATGTCTCCATCAGGTTAGCTAAACTGTCTAAAGTAGCTGTAAAGGTGTAAAAGCGTGTGGAGTTTCTTAATACAAAAGAACCCTGGATAGGAAGTGTGTATATGAGAAAAGATTCTTAATAAATTGATGAGAAATTTCATTCTGGGAGTAAAATCTACTGTTTGTGTTATGAAGCTGTTATGAATTTTATTCATTGCTGATAAAGAAAATTCATAACAACTTTTGTTTTGTAAATTGAAAAAAAATCCTTTTAAATGAATTAAAGTTCAATCATGATAACGTTTAAATTTGAAAACGTAAAGTTGATAGGTAAGGAACTTTTTTTTTCAACTAAGATTAGCATAGTATTTCGTTAGGGCCTTTTTTCTAATCTGTTCCGGACCCCAGAATCAAAATTGTGCCCTTTTTTCAGAATCAAAATTATGCCCATTTCTTAAAATCTGTCCAGAAACCAGAATCAAAATTGTGCCCTTTTGTGCCCAACTTCTATTGGAATTGGACAACTGGCACATCGTAGGTATAAGCGAAATCCACAGAAAAGGAGAAGACCTAAATATATAACAAAAACAAAAAAGTACTAAATTGATTGTTACTATTTATCGTAAAATTGGGTGCATAAGACGAGAATTTGGCTCTAAATGTTGGTCCTAAAGTTAGGGGAGTCAAACACAAAAGAAAACCCAGTTACCCGCCCCTTGCCGTTCGTGGGTTTCCATTCACGGTTTCGATAATTCGCTGTTCGGTCATGAATAATTTAATGAGAATATTTTTGGAAGTTTTGCCGTCTACCGCGAAAAACCACATCAGTTTGGGAAAATACGCTGTACAGTATAAACAAAACGTAAAATGTTTAGGAAATCATAAATGCATATATATTTATAGCGACTACCACAGACTTTTGATAAAAACGTATCAATAAAAACGTCTGGAATAAAATATTTTCTGTTTGGAAAGTTTTTCGTTGCTTTTTTTTTATTAAAATCCAGTGTAAACTTTTTTTTTTACAAAAAATAAATCTTTTTAATAGTTTTTAAAAAATTTGTCATTAAACTTTTAATGTTTATGCGTTTTGGATCCTTCTGAAACATTGTTTTTCAGAAAGAACGGTGTTTTACTTATCAATAAATGATAATTATAATGACATTTATTAGTGAGAGCCTATATTTGCCCGGAGTCGGTGTGAGCGACTGCTAAACGAGCGGCCTAAATCGTAAATGTGAATAAAGAAACGAACTCCGTGCGGGGATCGAACCCGCGTCCACCTTGGAAACTACCTTATACACAGGTACTGCTCTACCGACTGAGCTAACGAAGGTTAGATGGTAGGCAGGAGTTTTTATCCTACACTTTGTTGGCTTCTCTATTCTCACGTTCGTATTTTAGGCACGAATATAATGCGGCTCTCTTATGTCGTCAGTATGAAATCAAATGATGGATAATTTTATATCCGATCCGACAGAATATGATAATTATAATGACACTTATTAGTGAGAGCCTATATTTTCCCGGAGTCGGTGTGAGCGATTGTTAAAAAGGATGAGGCTGTTTTTTAAAAAAGAATTTTGATTATGTTTTGTTTAAGTACATACAATACATTTCGTCAGGCAAGGTAACGCATAATTGGAAATGGATACTGTACTTAGTCTATCCCCACATAAGGTGAGTCGAACGGTAGATTGACATTTAAATCTTTTTCCAATTCACTGTACTGTAGTTTTATAAAAATTTATGGTTTTCGTTAATTAACTGTATATTTTTTTTACTGTATTCATTTATTTATTTACTAACAGGGCAACCTGGCATTGCCCGTGAAAAAATAACTCCAAAGTTGACAACACTGTAAAATATGATCTGTAATATAATATATATATATATCTGTAGAGAACACGGCAAATGGAAAAAAGAGTATTTACACCGAGGGCTTATGTAGAATAATGCCGGTTTTATTTCTTCTCGACGATGTGAGACGTCTCGTCGTTGGGGTTGTACCTTTACGGGAGAGAACATTCTGTGGAGGGAAATATAACATTTTGTCCATACCGGAGAAAAGGCTCTCCCATGTGGTTGGATAGTGCGAGCACACGAACACACACATACAGAGTATATTTCATTACATTGAGTTATGGTGTGACTGAAAACGTATAACATTCGTTTCACCATCAAAACCCGGAAAGTCTAAAAGATTGTTGTTTTATTTCCGGAAAAAATCTCTATAGTCAATAGGACCTCCTTTATGTTTGAAAAAGATCTCAGTTTTGTAAGCTGAAAATTAATCAAATTTTTCCTGGGGGGAAGGTGCTATTTATGTAGTATGTTGAACTGGACCCTTATTGTACGTCATTTGTACAAAAGCATGATTTGGAAGTATTTAGTTAACCTCGGGGAAACTCGGTAAAGCCCCAGGCGAGGACGGCATAACGACA
>VCCN01002880.1:1350984-1361362 GCA_006491835.1 Architeuthis dux
ACAAGCGTGAATTCTGCCGGACACAAACTAACGGCTCAATGTAGTATATACTTACATTGCAAATTAAACATCCCACTAAAAATCTACTTAGAAAAACAAAATAAAAAAGACTTAAAAAAGCAAAATAAAAAACATTCTATTTCACCCTTCATGATACCCGATCGACATCTGCGCCCCAACCATAATCTGTGTTCCAGCGGGAATCATTTCGTATATTTCTTTAGTTGTCGTTCATGAAGTGTACACATTTCGGAGCAAACCGATGGTTCACTGTTCCATGTTAGCTTAGCCGTACACGATGGTCTTTGCTGACCGACGAGCTGGTATCCAGGCAGACATCAATATTCAGTGGTGGCGGAATCTTTCGATATCTCCCGTTCACTATTTTCACCGCAGCACACGCCTTTCTGAGGCGAATCGGTGGCATCAAAGTTCCCCAATGCAGACAGAAAATCCAGATAATAATGCTGTGTTGCCTGGTTTGCAAGAGAAAAGAAAGCGCTGACCCTGTTGGATTAGGGATCCGATCAAGAGTTGCGTAAATTCAGGAACCAAGTTTACACCTTCTGATTGACTTCCAATACTAGGAATGATACACATTTTCTTGCAAACTGGTGCTGTAGTATTCCACCGCCCATCATCTTGACATCGCAGAACGGCATCTCCAAATAAAGAGTATCCACTTTTGCACCTAAATTCAACGGTTTGACTGGTAGCTGTTTCTTCCTGGTTGGACACGAAACCGTGTCGGGGTGTCGAAAGCGGGTGACAGTATGACACTTTGCAGATCGGTGGTGGCAAGTTCCAGAGACCATTTCTTTTTTCGCAAATCAGTTTGTCATTACCGTTAATGCTGAAACCGCTGGAACACTAAAAGTACACAGTGTTGTTGTAAGTATTGTCGTTAGTTAAAAATGTGACCCCCGGGAGGAGCTGTCAGACGAGGACTGGTGATTCTTTCGCAGCCAATCTCGTTTAAAAGATACACTTATTATATTTGCACTTTCAAAGATTTGTTTTTTGGGGGTCATTTTGAAGTAGCGATTGCATGCCCGTACGGTATTATAAATAACTAAAAAATATATATAATTAAATAAACTATAAAATGCTACTATAAATTACTACAATTAATGAAGCTAAATCAGGCCTACTCCTAATACTGTAGTTTGAGAGTTTGAAGATTTGAAACATTTAAATAGTATTAATTTATTCAAGATGGCCGTCGAGTGGTGTTATTTATTTAAGAGTATTGTGATGTTTATGTTCGCAACAATTTACAGTGATCGTCTGCTTAGTGTCACTCATCTCTAATTGCTACACAGTAACATTTCCCCTCTTTAAAAGTGTTGCAGCATTACAAATTGTAACCTCAGAAAATTGAATTCAGGGAACATTGTAAACAGAACCAGCCTTTCTCTGGCTCAGTTCCTTTTTTTCACAGCCTCCAGTGTGGCTGTCAGATTCAACTGAATTCATTGGCTTCGCTTCAGCATGTTAAAACAAAAGGTAACATTTAGTACTGAATTCTTATTAAAAGAAAGAAATGTGCCGATATTACCTCTCTTAAATTATGCCGATATTAGGGTCACCCAATATATTTTTTTAAAAGCGATTTTATGAATTTGGGTTAAAGCTCTCGAGAAAAAATATCAAACAAACACAGTATATGGTTACTACTAGTTTGAATCAATGGACCATGTTCCCATCAAGCACCCTAAACTTTTGCAAATCGAAAAGACACCGGTGACGTCACTGAAACGTCAGCAGTGTTACCAAGATAAAGTCCGCGTGTTGAAAAATACTAGGCTGAACTGGTGTCGCTAGTCTGTCTCTGAAATTCGATAAAAATATAAATTGTTTACAGGTTTGTTTGTTGTTTGTTTTCTTTGTTTTTTTAGACTAACATACTTTCGAAGTTACTCGAAGATACTTTCTTCCGAAAAAATTAAAAACTATTTATTCGATAAAAAATTTAGGTTGTTTATAGTTTTTTTTTTAAGTAAAAAACTTTCGAAGTTATTATGTAGCGATTAGAGATGAGTGATACTAAACAGACGATCACTGTAAACATCACAATACTCCCGTTAAATAACACCACTCGGTAGGCATCTTGAATAAATTAATAATATTTTAATGTTTCAATTCCTCAAACCCCCAAAACTTTAGATGGCCAGTATTAAGAGTAGGCCGGATTTAGCTCCCAGGACGGTATTTTTTTGTTTTATAAATTAAGATGTATATATTATGGGAATAATGATTATTTTTAAAAGTTTTAAAAATTTTATTTTGCTTAAGAAACATAAATCCTAAATTAAAACGAGATAACTCGTGCACCAAAAGTATTTACCCTATACAGCCTATAAGAAATCTCTAAACACACAGGGTAACCATCCATAATTTACTCCATTTCATTCCTAAAGCTAGAATGATGTTGCATACAAACATGTACATCTGCAATATATGCTTATTTATATAGCTAAAGTCCTCGCTAGTAAGTGGAGACATTTTTTACATTTTATATTACCCATAAAACCCCGACATTTAGCTAAAATATAGCTTAAATTGTAACCCTGATTGTTGCCACTGATGTCGCGAAATTGATGTTGCTGGGTATAAGAAGTTTAGGTTGGACTCGTTCTTGCTCTAAAATGCAACAAGATGTCAAAACATTTTTTGGTTCAGACCAACATTAAAAGTTATTTTATAAACGAGTTAACTCGTGATGTTATGGAAAGAATAAAGTCCATTATAGTCCTGGTGCTGAAATAGAGCCCCAGAGCAGATCCATCAACAATTATTTCCCCTATGTTATAGCTATCAGTCCACACAGGTGTTACATTTTAAAACAAGGGTTTATAACATTTGATTATAAATAGCTCGAAAGGACTTGCTCTGAGGCATATGGTTCTATTGTAAATTTCCTTTCCAACGATATACAATATGCCCATATTTGCTGAAAAGTTCCTTTCTTCTGACTAGGGAACCACAGCGAAAATCCGCCATTATCAAAAATGTCGCTAAAATTCTTTTGCAATTCTTACTCACTGAAGGTCTGTCTAGCAAGTCCAACCGGGATCTATTACAGCTCCAGGACTATTAAGGGTTTGAAACTTCTTTTTAACTGATAACCAAAAAAACAGTCAAGAAACTATGGGAAACATTTTTTTCGCATTTTAGAGATTTACATTGATGTGATTATGAATTTTTGAAATTATTGAACGCTTCAAGTTTCGTTTATGTGTTATAAAACTGGTATTTTGTTTGGAATTGATGCAAACATACCAGTTGAAAGCTTGCAGATTAGAAGTTATGGCTTATTTTTCATGTTATTTCATACTGCGACGTTCAAGTTATTTCATACTGTTATTTCATACTGCAACGTTCATGTTATTTCGTACTGTTATTTCATACTGCGACGTTCAAGTTAATATCATACTGCTATTTCATACTGCGACGTTCATGTTATTTCATACTGTTATTTCATACTGTGCAACCTTTTAAAAACCTTTTTTGTTCCTGGGTAATAAGTGTCATTTTCTGTTTGGTGACGTCTAAAAAATATAGAAAATGTCAATTATTCCCTCCAAGCTTTGCTTTGGCGACTAAGACGGTGATAATGTGAAATCTGCTTATTTTCAATCGAATAACGGGCAAGTTTGCACATTTTAAATCACGTAAAGTAAGAAAACAATTACATATGAATCTCATTATCCTAACCACAAAAGCATTTTCTATACTTTTTACACATAAGCAATCAGAAAATATCACTCATTACTCACAGGAACAAGAATCGCGTTACATGGTGTTATCAACCATCCGGGCCCCAGGGTAGAACTGTTGTAAGGTCCCTCCCCCGACCTTGTCCCATGACCCGCTCTTCTTTGAATATAATAAAGTGATGTTAAGTCACGTTACATAACTTATATCGTTACACTTATGTACTATGTATAATACAGTTCTAAAAGCATTGTTTATATGTTTAAATCTATTTGCTGTTGTTCTCGGATCTCTCTCCCTTCCGGGCCTCAAGGCTTAAGCCTACACAGCCTAATGGTTATTCTACTACTGACTTCACATGTTGCAATATTTCTGCGATTTGTATTTTATTTTGCATTTCCTCTTATAGACAATCGTAACCGTCTCTCTCTCTCTCTCTCTCTCTCTCTCTCTCTCTCTCTCTCTCTCTCTCTCTCTCTCTGTGTTAAGTAGTGGAAATTAAAGTATTAAGATATCGAATTTGTGTGGCAGGGTGGGGGTGATATACAGATTGTATTAAGCCAGTCTTCCCAGTTGGCCAGGGCCTGTTCTAAAAGTAAAACAGGTGTATCCGGCGAGTTCATAGCAAACGAATTCATAGCAGGCGGGTTCATAGCCAAATTAATAGCCGTGTCTATTTCATAGCTGAAATGATTCATAGCAAAATCTGATATCGCTAATGAAAATTAATGAAGACGTCAGTCACGTATCAAGCACCATAAGTAAAATAATTGTTTATTGTTTACAATGTTATTCAAAGCTTTTGAGAGCAATAAGTTTTAAAAATCTTTTAAAATAAAGTTGTGTAGTAATTATCATTGAAAGGATGAAGTCCGATAAAATAAATACCATTCGATTCGAAAAGAAACCATTATAAAAATCTATTTTTTTTGTTAAAAATCTCAGAGATCCGAAAAAACACGTTTTAAAAACAATCATTAAAAATACGTACTTAAATTATTTACTTTACTATGCTACATAAAAATAAAAATAAAAACTTTTCAGAGTCATTTTTTTCAATAGTATCCATATTTTTGCTGCTATTTCTATTCATATAATTTCGAAAAATAAAACATACCAACTATCATAACTAAACTAAAAACAAAAATTCGATACCATGTCGTTTATTTTTTAATTTTTGGAATGGATGCAAAAGAAAGCTTTAATAATATACATTTAGATTATGGGACCTGTTAAAAACATTTATACTGTCACCATTTACTAATATTTTCTTTAATTGAAACTTTTGATCAAATTAAAACTACGTATTTATTTATTTATTTTTTGTAAAAATAATTAAAACTACGTATCCTGCTATGAATCGTTTCGGCTATGAAAAATTGGCTATGAAATATACACGGCTATTGATTTTGCTATGAACTCGCCTGCTATGAATTCGTTTGCTATGAATGTTAATGACGATTTCTGAAATCTATTTTAATTCTTCAATTCAGGCAGCTGCAAGTAAATTAGCCTGTTATGGAGATAAGACTTACGATGCAGGGGAAGTAACTGTAAGTTTCGAATTTCCATATTTCGGACTATTGTCTTTATATGTAAAAAGAATTAATCAATTCTTCCTTATCCCATAGCCCACCCTTCCACAAAATTCCATTGAAATACATTGAGAACTTTTGGATATATTGTAGGGACAAACAGACAAACATGAGTGAATACATATGACTATTGTCTTAAAATATGAAAAATAACTCTCGAGCCCCCACTCCCGAATACCTGGATCCGATCCAAAATGTAATCAATTGTTTCATTGAGAACTTTTGGGAGATATTCTATGGACAAACAAACACACATAAGTGAATACCTCTTCCAACTGCGTTGGCAAACGTGAAAAATACAATCTTCAAACATAACCAACAACCAGTGTATGTATCGCCCCCCCCCCAAAAAAAGCGTAGAAAATAGCAATCGGATAAAAAAAACATGAACATCTAAAATTGTTTTCAATTTTCCTTACATACAATGAAAGCATTAACGGTAAAATGAAATGAGACCTTGACTCCACATAGTAAATAGAGAGAGAGAGAGAGGGGGGGCAGAGGGTGAGCAAATAGGAAGAAGCTGAGAGCGGAAAAGAAAGGCATACATTTTGTAGATATCACCTATAAATTATATGTAAAACAGAAAACCTGTCCATTTCATGAAATAAGAACGCATAGATATTCGATCTGCATCCATTTAGAGTTTGATCAGATTAATATAAACCGAACAATAGCCATAAATAAATCCCCTGTAAAAGAATCACCAGATTCCATTTTCTTTTTTCAATATTCAATAAATATATGATGTGGACGGGACCATTCAGCATATGTAACCATTGTTGTGAAACCAATGTAAACAATCAAGCGCTTCGAATCGGTGGTTATTTTATTTAAGCTGCTCCTGTAGGCAGACTGATAAGGATTTAGCAAATAATATTTTTGAAGATAGACAACAATCTGTATATTTGCTGCTTTTTCCAAGATGTTCGATAAAGCAGGAAGCAAACTCATAAAACCATATTCTAAAACAAGTTTGAAGTTTTTTGCTGAAGTTTGAAGTTTTATCTAAATATTTGTATGGACAGTTAACTGTCCATACACATATTTTTATCAATACTAGATAATTTGTGAACTTTAGATAAAATAGGTCGATGGTCTGTGTTAGTATTAACCACAGATAATTTGGTGGTCATAGGTCTGGTCGTTTTTTAGTTTTGCAATGACGGTCGGACAGGCATTTGCTGAATTATAGTATGATGTAAACAAACAAACGGATCGACCGTAACTCACCATTTTGGTTTTTGTCAACATATAGTCAGATTTCAGCAAAATCGGTCAAGATTTGAGAAATTTCCCCAATTGTAAACAAAAATATCATTTTTACTTGTAAAATGTAAACAAACAATCGGATCGACCATAACTCACCATCCCCCGGGTAGAATCTCTCCACAAGCCCACATACAAAATGTCATTGAAATATATTAAGGAATAACGAAGTTATCCATTTGAGAATATGACAACGACGACGACAACGACGACAGACATCCATAGCAAATGATAGTCCCCGGCTTTTATTTTTTAAGCCGGGGACAAAAATTGCTTGAATGAAATAAATAATAGAAATTATAGAATGTTAATAATAGTTGACAATGTGGAAAGAAACACAAATTGTTTGTAACAACAACAATTTACTGACATGTTTTGCTGTTTACAGCTTCACCAGAATGAGACGAAAATACAAAACATCTTGTCGGATATCATTATCCTGACACTGATCATAAATAATAAAAACACTAACAGTACCCACGAAAGTTGGCATGTTTCCACCATTATCGTAAAGTGTTTTTTTCTAGATTATCTATTTTAGAAAAGTAACTACTGAACTCGTTTCAGTGGAAGAGTCCATTGTTTCAAATGGTGGGTAGGAGATTATGAACAAAATTGTTACCTTTAAGAGGAAGAGTCCATTGTTACGGACAGAGAAACAGGAAAAGATCACACTGTTCATTATATAAGTAAGAAGATTATTGTTTTTCTGATTCAAGACTCAAGTGATGTCATCAGAGCCGGCAACACGGACAGTCGCCTTGGGCGCTAAGAGCTAGGGGCGTCTGTCATGTGTCTGAGACAGTAAGACTTCCCAAATACAAATGGGAAAATTGGAAAATGAATAAACGAAACAGAATAAAAACAGTCAAAATCAGAATTTTTTTCAGGAATATCTGACAGTTACATACCTTTGGTGTGGTGAAACAAAGAAAAACAATTGGCAAAGGAAATTCTCATGACCGACGACAAGCTCATTCAATTATTTCATTGTAATTTAAATCATTGACGTGTAGTATCAATCAGTATAGTATAGTACCTATATGTATTCTTATATATTTATTTTTCTCACAGTAAAACATGAGTAAATACATAAATAAACGAGATAATGCTATACTTTAGAGGGCGCCGAAGTTTAGCTTGCCCGAGGCGCCAGAAACCCTAGAACCGGCCCTGGATAGATAGATAAACTAAAAACGATGTAGGCTAGTCTCACAGGCTATTGTTAGTGAGTCCAATCTTCCCTGGGTGTCCCATTAATCCTACTTTAGAGCAGATTACATTTGGCAAATATTTCTAATATCTGTTTAAGGCGGATTTGGTGACGGTCAAAAGGAAGTAGGCAATTCTATGCTCAGGAATAATAATCGAAAGTATTTATTATCATTCATCCGCTTATACCAGTGGTTCCCAACCTTTTAGAGCCATTCCCCACCTTTGTTGAAAAGATTACTAGTATCCCCCCTTCCATTTAAGTAAGTTGCAACAAAGACTAATTTCAAATAATAACTTTATTTTGCGTATAACCAGACAGCTTCATAATAAGTATTAATTTAATTTTATAATCGTACAGCTATTGCCGTGTATTTGTTACTCAAAGGAAGCAAGCACAACTAATTAAGAACACATCATTTGATAGACTGTTATTTTTACCTAATAGCCTTATTCCCTCCTTGGACTACCTAAATTCCCTCCTTGGAGGGGCATTCCCGGTTGGGAATTACTTAGGCTTATAACATCTAGCGTGTCTCGGGGTCATCTCACTTGATCATTTTATTATAAATACTTCCGGCTAGCTAGGCCCGTTGAAGCTTCATCAAAACCCCGTTATCGTACCTTTCGGGAAAACTTTCACTATTCTGTCCGGTGCCAGCCTCTCATGGCGATGGACGAGGAGTTAGACTTTCCCGATTTTTAATCCAGAGTTGCCCCTCTCCCCAACTGGTTTGCCAACGAAGACCTAAGAGCCCACTCTTCCCTGTTATTTACACATAACTGGAGGGAAGAGAGATGGATTCATGCCTTTCCTAAGAGCATTAGATCGAAGTGAAGGCAAATTGTCTCTGGGTTTGAACTCGGCCCGCCAATTCCATTTCTCCTGCATGGCCACCCGCTTTGACATTCTCAAAATCCTGATATCCTCGTCAAAAATACACCTTACGAAGACACCTCCCGCTTTCTTGTCATTTGGTACATTAAACCTCGCTCAAGATGAAAGGCTTTTCTTTGTAACGATGAGGCGAGGTAAGTTGGTAAATCAACATCTCTGTATTGCAGACTATTTTCCCCCAGTTGAGCGTGCATGTCTCGGCTTGTTTAATCAAGCTGCAGACGAGTTGAACGCCTGGATGCCATCAGTATTAACGGAAGAACATATGGAACGAACACTCTTTAATTACATTATTGGAACTTCAGATTATTTGTTGTTATTGCTGTTGCGAAATCTGTTTTGAAAGTAAAGAAGCAGAAAGGAAAAGGGGGGAAATGATAGAACGTCTAATCTCCCCATCTACTTTCATAAACTGCTTGACCCTAAATTTAGGGCTCCGTCTGTTACACACAAGCAGCGTCGGCTTCTGTGTTGGAATCTAAGGCTGACTATTGAAGACGACTTCAATGTGACATTTTCTTTTCGTTTTCTTTTCGTTTTCTTTTCGTTTTTTCAAACTCTTTCCATCGATAAGAGATCTCCAGACCAGAGCCGGCCCAAACCTTTATGGGTCCCTGAGCAGAATTTGATTTGGAGTCCCCCCGCCACCGCCTCCTGTACCTCCCCCAATCGCACTTGGAACCCTGTGGTGGCCACGGGTCCCTAAGCAGCCACTTAGTTCGTTTATGCCTCGGACCGGCTCTGCTCCAGACAGTCCTGTTTTGGGACTTTCTCACCAAATTGCTCCACGTGTATCCCGGCTTTCTGGTGTCTGCTCCAAGGTCTCGGCGACAGGTTTCTTTTTTCAGAGAAGGGCAATCGGGCGGGTGGCTTCCAGAGACTTCTGGCTTTCACTACACTGTGTCATGAATCGTCCTCCTTGGGCAGAATTGTCTTCTAAATTTCCTGTCTGTAATTCTGTAGCGACGTTTTTTTACGGGGTGGAATGGTGCTAACCACACGTCTAACCCTCCTCCTTTCATATCCGTGCTTGGAACGGACATTAGTGGACTTGACAATTTTCATAATTCCAAATTCGTCGTTGGTATTTATCCCCCCCCCGGACAAATATTACACTGGGGCGGGTTTAATGTTGGGCCCAATACGTAACTGCAGTACTGACAAGGAATCAATGTGGATGTCTGCTAAAAGAGTTCCTTTTGTTATATCATTGCATTCCGGAGTTCAGAGAACGATAGGTTACAAAGTACAGAAAATGGTAGTCGGATTTGGAATCACTTTTACAGGTAAACAAACCTGAAAGTCAAACCATAGATATCAGAGTTATCTACCTTGAAATTACGGACATATATAGAAAGAGAGGGAGGAAACGAGATGTGGTGGGAGTTTTTCGGTATGTCAGCCTGTCAGTCTGTCAGTTAGTCAGTTAGCGACGGCAATCGGTACTAGTGATGTTCGCGCATCTAATAAAAGTTTTTTTGGTGTTGGAACGTCGATTTTAATTCCTAGCATTTGTGGTAAATGAACCGGAATTGGTATTTGGTATCAGAAATGGGGACACAAAATTAAAATGTAAATATTTCAAAAATAGGTTTATGGTTTCCCTTACAAAGCGGAAACCATGACTTATTTTCAGTTGAGTAAATAAAAGGGTAAATACCTCGGTTTATTTATTTATGACGGAGAG
>VCCN01002880.1:1420777-1435841 GCA_006491835.1 Architeuthis dux
GATAGATAGATAGATAGATAGATATGAACAGAGATAGATACATACATGCATACATACATATCAACAGACATGTTTCTTGGCTTCAATGATGAGACAACCGGTTGTATTTCAAGAAAAGGTGGCAAACAACAATGATACACCTTTTTTTATCATCTAAAAGATTTGGCAACACGTTAAACAGGAATGAACTTGGCTTGTTTCTACGTCTTGTACATAGGATTCTTCGAGAATAATAACCCGTACGGGTGGGGCTGTGGTTTGGGGCAGAGGATTGACGTAACGTGTGAACTTTTTCTTGCATTTCTTTTCCTGTTTCTCTCTTACTTTACAAGTGTCTCTCTAATTCCTCAGATGAAAGAAATATTCATTGCTAATTCGTATTTGGATTGTTCTCTTAATCCCTTTGATTTCAATTGGGTAACTTGGAAAAAAAAGCTCACCAAAAAACATTATATTGAAATTGCAGAATTTCGGAGCCTCGTTTTTCTATGGACAGGCCTTCATTTACTTCTTGTTCTTCTTGTTCTTCTTGTTCTTGTTCTTGTTTTTCTTGTTCTTGTTCTTCTTGTTCTTCTTAGCCTTGTTCTTATTGTTCTTGTTCTTGTTCTTCTTGTTCTTCTTGTTTTTCTTGTTCTTCTTCTTCTTAGCCTTGTTCTTATTGTTCTTGTTCTTGTTCTTGTTCTTGTTCTTCTTGTTCTTCTTGTTCTTGTTTTTGTTCTTCTTCGCCTTGTTGTTGTTGTTCTTGTTCTTGTTCTTGTTCTTCTTCTTCTTCTTCTTCTTCTTCTTCTTCCCGTTTCAATCATTTCATATTTCTCTCTTTCATTCAAGTGGACGCAAACACTCTATGAAAAAGATTCATTTTCTTTGAGATCTTTCTCAGTACAAGAAGTGATGCTGGTTCTCCTGTTTTCATATCTGCCATATGTATACCTAGATGCATTTCTTTAATGATTCCCTTGTTAATTTATTATGATTCCAGTATAATCATCCCCTTTACTCAAATGATTGGTCATAGCAAGTAAGACAAGGGGCAAGTAACTCCGATATTGTTACAGCAGATAATCATTTATTCGTTGAATACATGTTCAAAAAACATGTTTTTCTGACTTTTCAGCGTTGATTTAGAGCAGCCATGGGCAAACTGCGGCACGCGGGCCGCATGCGACCCTTTTGACTTCTTGAATGGCACACTTAATTCCATGAGGAAAATAACGTTTTATTAAAATTTCATCTGAGAAAAAGGGAACCTTTTTTAAGAAATGAGAAAATTCGAGGATAAGTGGACAAATGATTACTTCTTTGTTGAAGTAAAAAAAACAGACCAATGTCTCTAATATGTTCTGAATCCCACTCCGCATGTAAAGAATTTAACATTCCGGGTATGATGAATTTAAAGGAGATATCAGAAAGCTTAAAATTGAAACACTAAAGAAACAGATCGGTAGCCTAAATTCGTTTTTTTTCTAAAAAGCAAACAGAGGACAGCGAAATGGTGCATGCAATCTATGTTGGTAGCAAAAAAAGTTCCAAACATTCTAAAAATTATTCTCACGGTGAATTTGTGGCCCGGTTTATGATTAGCAATATCTCATGTGGCCCGCTGCTCGAAAATGGTTGCCCATGCCTGATTTAGAGCATTCCCAAGATGCCTATTGAACACTAGTGGTATACAAAACCAGCTCAATCTTCTCCAGGAGTTTTAATATATGTACTACTTAGCACGGTGCTAGATTAAGTTTAGTAAATAATATATATTTGGGGTCTTTTTATTAGTTCCCAACAAACGATAACGTCCATCATTTTAAAGTACGGAAGCCTAAAAAGAAGAAATATTGTTGCATTTTATTTTTCTTGTCAACCAGAAACTCATTTCGTGGTGTTAGTTTGGGATCAAATTGTAACATCAATGTGATTTTAGAGAATCAAAACATGTCAATCTTTCTACTGAACGATCAGTCTTGTATATCTTTTTATTTTAGTTCCAGATCAGTGAAGTTGTCAGATTTTAGCAGCTTTGCCCGAAGAGATTAATGCTGTCAAATGTTTGAAATAACAATAAAGAGCATAGCATTTGGGGACCTTTTCGTTGGTTTCCACCAAACCAATATTTTCATAACCAGAATTGCTATGATACATTTATTTCGTAAGTTCTTCCCAATGTTAGGGTTAGGGTAAATGTTTGGGTTAGAGGTTAGGGTTAGGGTTTCGTATAACGAAAAATATGTTTGGGTCTTAACCGTAATCATTATTTTAGGCTTCCATACTTTGAAATTATGAACGTTAGCTTTTGTTTGGGACTAACCAAAAATACACGATATTTACTAAGCTTAGCTTAGTACGACACAAAACCAAGAAGAGCAAATGTGGACGGGAAGATTCTGTTGCACCAATGTTATAAGTGGGCAGATTGCATTGAGAATAATCAACCTGGGTAGAACACCATCCATTGTCACAAGTAGGAAATACGCAACTCTCTCGCCCACTGGGCAGGCTATGATATTTACTAAGTTTAGCTTAGACTGGCACAATGCCATACGTGTGTGTCACCTAGTGAGGATCGAACTCACTACAGTAGTAAGAGTTTGTGAGACTAGCTTGCATACCACTACTCCACAGCGTGGTAGCCGTGACTAAGTCTAAGTAAATATCTATATAATTTGAACATATACACACTCACTCACGCACACTTGTGTGCTCACGCACACTCGTGGGAACACACACACTGTCTTTATTTAGGAGGAAATTATGAAAGATGATATAATGTTAAAAACAACACAATCGAAAAGAACAGATTAAAATCTGTGCCAAAATACAATTCTCATCGGGATAGGGAATGAGTATAGAGGGTCGTGAGTTCGATTCCCAACTTATTCTTTATTCCGATCGCTGTTAATTAAGTTACTCGCTGCCGAAGGGAAACCAGCCTGAGTTTAGTTGCGATAAAAAGCAACAACAATTACGGTGGATGTAAATACCTAGTGGTCCGCTCGGATGCCTCACACGCAAAAGTTCCTGGGTTCGATTCCCGGTATGAGCGAAGAGTGTGGAAAACTCATCATTAGGACAAATTTCCCTGTGCACTCAGCAGCTAATTGAGTACACTCTAAGTTAGGGTGGGGGTATCCCTTCGGTGGACTTGCATCCTGCCAAGGAGGTGGTCGTAACTTGTAAGAATAAAGTCCTGGTCTCGACCAGACTTGACACTTGCATCGATCACTAAGCTGACGCATGCAACAGAAACCGGGTCTTCGTCACCGGATGTATACTCCATTGGGAGTTGGCTCTCAAGAGATGGACACTTTACTTTATATGCATTCAATCATGTCAGTCTGTTTGTCCACACAATATCTCCAAAAGTTCTCAATGAATTTAGATTAAATTTTCTGGAAGGGTGGGCAATGGCTATGGAAGAATCGATTAAATGTTAAAATTGGGTTGAATTTGTTTTTGAATGTGAATTAATTTTAAGAAGAAGCTGACGCATGCAACAGAAACCGGGTCTTCGTCACCGGGTCTTCGTCACCGGGTGTATACTCTATTGGGAGTTGTCTCTTAAGAGACGGGGGACGCTTTGCTTACATTAAATACGTAGTAGCAAAAAAATAATAATAATGATTTACTTTACGTTGTCCCTGAAGAAAGAAAGAAAGAAAGAAAGAAGATGTCGTGTAAATTACAGCACGGATTAAATAAGGGAATTTTGATATCAGGGGATTTGCATGTGGGGTCGGGACTCTGAACCTGACTCTATGCACCTGTGTTTGTGTGGGGGTGGTGTAACTGATGTAACTGTGTATGTGTGTATGTATTTGTATGTGAGTGTGTGTCTTTGTGCAGCTGTGTATTCTTTGATCTTTGTTCTTGCAAACAAAATTCAGACGTCGTGGGGGGGGATTAACCCCCCGAGTGGCACGACATAGCTAAAAATACATCACCATACCCCGTGCTCAGCCCCACCTTCAATCTACCCGACTTCTACCCGATTCCAACTCTGAAGCCCCAAATTCAAGAAGAAAAATGCAAAAAAATAAGACGTTTTTTTAGTTGGGGTGAAAAAAAGCGACAAATGGGCGAGAAGGAAAAGGGGAGTTTAGGTGTCAGAGTGTTTTTTGTTTAGGGTACGAGCTGGGAGGGAGAGGGAAGGGGAAGAAGGGAGGGAAGGAGGGGAGTAAGGAAGGGGGAAAGACGAGAAAAGGAAAGAAAGAAAGGAAACAGAAAGAAAGAAAGACAGAAAGAAAGAAAGAAGGGAGAAAGGGGAAGGAAAGGCTAGAGCAAAAAATAGAGGAAGGAGCTAAAGAGGAAATGAAGAGAGGAAACAGTGAAGGGGGCAGGAGGAAAAAAAAGAAGAAGAAGAAGAAGAAGAAGAAGAAGAAGAAGAAGAAGAAGAAGGAGGAGAAGAAGAAGAAGAAGAAGAAGAAGAAGAAGAAGAAGAAGAAGAAGAAGGTAAAAAGAAAGAAATTGACAAAGAAAGGTGACGGAAAAGAAGGAAGTCGGGAATAAATGAATTGAGGGAAGGTGGGAGAAGGAGAGAAAAGGTTTATAGGTGAAGGAAAATTACGGAAAGAGAGAAAAACGTGAGAGAAAAGAAGGAAGAAGGGAAGGAAGAAAGAATATAGAAGGAAAGAGTGACAAAGAAACCAAACGCTGAGAGGAAGAAGTGGGAACAGATTAGGGAAAGAAAAAAAGGAAATAAAAATGAAAGAAAGAAGAAAGAAAAGGAAGGAGGGAAAAGAAAGAAAGAACTGCATAAAAGGAAGAACAAAAGAATAAAAGATGGCGGAATGGAAGCGAGGATATAAATAAATACAAAAAAAAATGTATCTTGAGAAAAGAAAGAAGAAAACTCACGGAAAAAGAGGATACAAGGAAACCAAAAATACAACAATATATCTAAAGAAGGAAAATAAAAGATATCATGGTCCTATCGCCTGTGATATCTTCCATTGCTAAACTTTATCGTCTGCCCGACAGCTGCTAAAGAGACACACAAACCTTAGAATTATCCAAGGAATTCTGTATCTTTGTCTTCATCAAACGTTTCTTCTATTTATCAGCATTCTTTGGAAGAATGCAAATTCTTTCAGAAAACGTCTTCCGGTTCTATTTAACCCTTTGGAGATCGTTGTCTGACCTCTGACCTCCTGTTATTTAAACAATGTTTGGGAGAAGTCCTGTACTCCCCGGCAATTTCGCCTTTAAGTTGGTACAACAGAATACGCACACCGAATCACAAATACACCGAGGCGGTTTTTCTTTCATCAGTCTTTTAAGGTCCGTTGTTGGACATAGACGTTCCCCATGCAACCATGTGGAGGTGATGGGTCTTACCCTGCCACGCTGGCAGTGTTGGCAGGCAGAGAGAGATGGGTACATGCCTTTTGCAAAGGCATTAATGCGAAATGAACGCAAACTGTCTCAGTCGGAGTCTGAACTCGGCTCGCAGATCCCATTCCCCGCGCCGTTGCTTTATTTTAACACTAGCAGGGTTACCCGGTGAAAAATAACTTCAAATATAAAAACTTCCCCCTCGATATTGACCGCCAAAAAGGTAAAAAAAACTTCCCCACGTAATTTGACTCCTTAACAGGGAAAAAGTGCCCCCTCGATTTTGAACCCAAAAAAGAGAAACAATTCACCCCTCGGTTTAGATTTTGACTCCTAAAACGTGAAAAATCCTTCCGCCCCTGGAAAAAATAGTCCCCCTCCCGATTCTGACCCATAAATCCCCCCCACCCCGATTTCGACACCGAGAAAGAGAACAAAAACATTGATTTTGATCCGTATAAAGGAAAACTCACCTCGCTGTTGACCCCTGAAACATGAAAATTCCCTCTGGAATAAATAGTCACCCTCTCGATTTAGTCCCATAAAAGGGAACCCACCCTCCCGATTTTGACCACTAAAAGGGAAAAACAAAAGCACCAACCCGATTGTGACCCCTAAAAGGAAAATCAATGTCACCCTATATTCTGATCCCTAAAAGAGAAATATAGCGAAAAATACATTTCTTTACAGTATGCTTGCCTGTCAACACAGTTCAAAGGACAAGTACCGAATGAATAAGTACCGAAAATATTTATTGAAGACCGATGATTAGTTAATTTTTGGTAGAATTTCAAAATCTGGGCGTGTTTTCGCTTTAAAATGTTCTAATGCAAAGTATTACGTTACACCGTTTCACACACACACGCATATCTCTGGGTTTATATTGTAGAAACAATATTAGGTTGTTTTGAAAATAATGGCCGAATTGAAAAGATGCGTAACTACTTAACTTTCATCTTAAGTCTGGGGCTTGAAACCTGCAAACTATTTAAAAGAAACAAATATGAGTCTATAGAACAATGGTCAGTCTTACAATATATCCATGTAGACTAGAGAAATATAGAGTATATATTATAATTCAACATAACTAAAATGTGGTAGAAAAAATCGGCCTTTATTTTCCGAACAACTTAATCATTTTAAAACCAGAATTCTTTACAAGTTTTCTTCTTACTAATGACGCGAAGATTATTACGAAGGAATTGGCTATCGTTGAGTTTAGTATCCTAAGCACAACGATTCCCCAAATGTTGCCCATTTCGCATTATGGAAGCACATACAGAATATTTACTTAGAGTCTACGTAATATGTATTAATTTTTATTTAAATCTTGGTATTTAAGCATGTATAATCCTTGAATACATTTGTATTCTATGACGAGAGGAGGGTTGAAAAATACACCGCCATTTTGCAAATAAGTTTTTTTATAGATGAATAACTAAAAGAAAAATTGATTTTAAATGGGAATTTTTCCGGTTCGGTACCAGAAAAATATCTGACAGAACTTACAAAATAATCTTAAAGCAATAAGTAAGGTAAACTAATTCCATGATGCGTGAGTCAAAACAAGATCGATATGTATATATCTTTATTGATGTACAAAGTTCAAACATCCTTTCTTCGAAATTATCAATTGTGATAAAAGTTTCTTAATCTCTGGAAATGATTTATAGAAATAGTTAAGCGACTTTATTTTATTAAATTATGAAAATTCTTCTGTATTTTCCATTTTTTTGATAATTCGTCTGATATTTGCTTCTTCAAGCAAAAGGGTTTTTAAATTGATTAATGCCTTACAAAAAGCACGATGACAGTTACTTTTAATTTTTATGTACTCTGTACACTTGGAGAAAATGTCCTGTATATGCTTCCATAATGCGAAATGGACACTATTTGGGGGTATATCGTTGTGTTTAGACTGAATCCAGACTCAACGATACCCAAAGAATTAACATATAACACCCTTATAATAGAACGAACCGTGAACATTGTTCCCTCTAAGCTGTGCGCGCACACACACATTTTGCAACCAGCGCAAATAGGAACATTAATGTGCACTCAAAATATTTCAAATTCTGTAGATAGTCTACTGAGTTTTTACTGAAAAAATATTGGTTCACTATGTCGAATTCGAGAGTGCGCACATACTTTTGGAGAAACATTGCACCGCGCACAAATTAGAGGGAACATTGACTGTGAATAAAGAAATCAGTTATTCTTCATGTTTTTTGGCCAGCGGGCAGACATTACGTTCTATCTCCTCCAAAATTGTGGCTGAAAACCTTTTTTGATGTTCCAAAGGTCGAGACAAAAAGGCGTTCTTTTTATCTGATTGTTTCATTGGTCACTTCTAGTGACGGTCAGGTAAACTGACTATGCATATCGTAAAATGGACGGCAAACGCAGCCCAGAAATTGTGACCACGCCTCACACCACTTGGCTTCTATTGTGAGCACCCAGACTTCACATGACAGAACTTTCTCATTTTGACTTTTTATTGTTTAATTCATTTTCCCATTTCCCCAATTTAATTGGTCAGTCCAATGTCTCAGACACACGACAGGGGCCCCCTAGCACTTGGCGCTCTGGGCGCCTGCCTGTGTTGCAGATATTTTAAGCTAAAGGAATGTTGCGCCCATCCACACTTGCCCCTGTGGGCGACTGCCACCCCTCCTGCTATGCACCCCCCTCCTGCTATGCCACTGCCTTGTGCTTTCCAATTTTTGGTTTGGTTAATGGCAACAGTGGTCTCTGTGATGTGGATGTCCGATTTGCCTCTTTATGTGTTTGTAAAGGTTCTGTTTTTGTTGGATCCACGTATCTCTTTCGTTATGTCTCCTGTTGCTTTCCTAGATTTCACTCCAGAAATTCCCAACCTCTTCGGTAGTAGGCGGTACGTAGACGTCTAGCTTCAACTTTCCCAGCTCTCGGTAGAGTCTTTTGGTATCCTCTTTGAAGATCTTGTTTTGCCAAAAAATCTTGCTTCCTTTGGTGAATCTGTTGAGTCGCTGCGCTTTTGCTTGGATTTGTTGTTCTAGCGTCTTTTTAGCTGCCGGCACCCACCCCCCTTCTTTCCGATGTTTAGTTGTCGTTCCAGCTGTTTCCCTTTTCATTTTCTGTGGGTTGGAATCTTTTTCTACCCCACTCAGGAGCGAACGTTGACCCAGCAGTTTTCTTATTTCGTTCTCGATTTTTTCTTCCCAGGCTGGTAATTTTCTTTTTTTGTTTTTGTTGTTGTTTTGGTCTTACTTCTGCTGCGTCTGCAATGGCTGACGGAGCAGCGTATATGAGTTGGTTGATTGTCGTCAGGTTTTCCCATCTCGTTCTTGATATTTTGGACGGCTTCATTTGCAAGTTTGATTGCTTCTTTGGTGTTTGGGGTTCTTCTTGACTTTTGAGATTGATGGTCGCTCTTCAAAGGGCGTTTCCTTTGTGGTTTCCCATCTGTGCCGAATGAATGTTGTCATCTCTATTACTTTCTCATTGTTATGTTCTTCCTGAACTGCCCCTGCTTATTGGTGTACAACGGGGGAGGGGGGTCAGTGATGGTAGCCTCTGCTTGTTCAACAGTTGCTGATGTCTCGCCTGGCCTGTTGATAGGTTCATCTGTGTTGGTGGTTGGTGATGCTTTCTCGGATGTTTCAGAGTTCCAGGTCCGGTAGTCTCTTATTCTTAACGATGTCACGTCTGACATTGGAAAGTTTGTTGATATCTAGATTTAATCTATCCGTGTTTTTCTCGCCAGATGTTGTAGGCGGCTTTAGACGTTGAAGTTCCTGTCGGGTTTAGGGAAGCAGTGTAGAACGCTTCCATGACTCCTATATACTCTGCCCTGGACCATTTCTGTCTTATTACTTTTGTTGGGATTTCATTTGTACATAGAAGGCCACTGTGAGGAGTGTCCTGGGCGTGGTGGTCCACTAGTACTTGTCGGATAGTGTTTGTTCCAGACGTTACAAACTTTTCTATCCCAGTCTGGTTCCTCACTGGGGATCGCGGTCCTTGTTGACCCGCGTGACGACCGATGCGGTGTGTAGATCTACTAATTCGTATTGGCATCATCATGTACTTAGTATTTGCCCATACATGGGGGCTGGTTCGTGAGTGTAACATCACATCCATACCATAATGCGTAGTGTACGCCACACGTTTAGTAGATCAGACCTCCTCCCTTTTAAGAGTTAGGTTTTAACTTAATGTCCGTGGGAGGGTTCCTTGTTTTGTTGGATTAATTCACCCAGCCACTTTTTCACCTTCAATTACTATAATGTGAATTCCGGGAATTAAAATTATTACTGTCATCCCAGCCAACTGTACAATATTACAACCCACAACTGCCGACCAAAATATCATGCGATGCGAGTAAGAAGGGATTGGGTGCGATACTGGAATAACAGCATGGTGATCAGTGGCTACCAGTTGTATATGCATCACGCGCGAACACAGACACACAGAGCCGATATGCACCGATTGAGCGTGAAGCGCTAGCAATACAATTTGCATGTGAGCGCTTTCACCAGTACACTAAAATGTGTGCAAGTGGAAACAGACCACAAGCCTCTCGTATCCATATTTCAGATGGCACTCAACGATCGTCCGCCTCGTCTACAGTGGATTTGACTCAAGGTACAGAGGTATGACATACAAGTTAGTCACCTACCTGGCAAGAGAGTGTATGCATCTGATGCACTGTCACGCACAACCCTGCCGAACACCACATCAGGATCTAACAAAACTGACCAAACAGAGAAATCCGATTATTGTCTGATCAAACAATGAAAGCATTAAAAAATCAGATAATGTTCGCATGGCCCGCAAATGTAAAGCAATGCCAGGCAGAAATTGCACCATATGCCAACCACAGAACTGAGTTGACATGATACTCGTGCTTAAAATAAAATTGACCATCAGCCTTAACATCGTCTCATTACTTATTGTGAATTTCTGGATAATTACTAACTATTACAAATAGTAGTTACAATTAATACAATGGGTTTTGGTCAAGAATTGGTTTAATTTACATACATCGCGGTTTTCATAGGAAACACTTTTGTATTTACTTTTTATGTAATATTATATGAATGCTAAAAACAAAATTGAGTCCCTATCCAAATAAATGCAGTTATGTAAGCAAAAGAGTTACGATACAATAACGATAGCCGTTTTGAGCTCCAGTACTTTAAAGTTCTGAACGTTACTTTTTGTTAAGCTCTTAAAATGCGTTTTTAGCTCAAAAACCCACGGATTTCATTGGAAACTATAGTCCATAACCACCGGGATTGAAATATCTAAAGCCTACAACCGTTTTCTTTTTGGCGGGGGATAAAACGCAATTGTCAGGGGAAAACGTCGTGACATAAAGGTTAAACAAATCTTTATTATACATAAGATATGTATTTTCAAATCGTATAAGCGTTCGGAATGTTGTTTTCTTTCCTGAAAAAGTCATCATCTCAACAGAACGGATGACAACAGTTTCTCCTGACCCCGACATATCTCTTCAGTATCACACACATAATTATATAACCATTGAATTTGCAGTGAAAATGTCTTCGTAAAAGCCATTAGAAGATCGGTGACTTTTCAGGACCTGAAAATGAAGAATAGCAAAGAATGGTTTCTTTGGAATTCTTTGGTGGTATTTATGGGAATGGAGGTCAATCGTTGTCGTTTCCTCACCACAGACCGCCATTTTCTTTCTCGTAAATATTAGGTTGTTACATATGAAATGTTGTGGGTTTTTTTACATCACAGAGAATAAAGCTAAAAGTGAAAGATTTACTAATGTAGTTGCATTTTTGTTCCAGATTCAATGTAACCAGAGATTTTTTAGCCTTTACCAGCAATGGTGTCTACCCCCAAAATTAGACTAATTTTCATGTACGAATTCAAATTAGGATATAATGCTATTCAAGCTACTGATAACATCAACAAAGCATTTGGAGTGAACACTACTATAGTGAGAACTGTTTAACATTGGTTTAATAGGTCTGGAAATATGAATACCAACAATAAACCTTTAGAAAAGCCCAAACCTGTTCACAATGATGGATAATTATCGACAGTAGTGGCCAACGACACACGAATAACGTTTCGAGCACTTTCGGTAGACTTTAGGACTTCAACTGCTAGCATATCACGTCTGTACAAGGCAATAGGAAAGGTTACAAATTGAAAAATGGATCCCACAGGAATTGGATGAAATTATTTATGACAGTGCTAGACCCGACATCTCTCAGCTGACTGTGTCTAAGCTTAGAGAATTGGGATATGACGTCTTGCAGCATCCTTCATATACACCTGACATTTTTTCTAAGGATTATCACCTTTTCAAGCATTCTGAACTTCATATTTGTTATAAAAATATCCAATAATAGGAAATCCATAACTCGTGCTTTTACTTAATTTGTGACCACTAAACGTACAAAAATGTATAGAGATGGCACATTATCATTAGAGGGTCGTTGGGAAAAGGTTGTTACTTCAAATGGGTCATATTTGATTAAATATTTACAGTTTTTGTCGTTTACATAATCCTTCATCTAACTATAAAAAACGACGTTTCATATGTAGCAAGCTAATAAAAGCCTGGGATAAAATCCATCTTGACATCAACTTAATTTCTCGGAATTCTTCACTTCGCTCTGTTTAAATTCTTCCCGTTTTGCAATCTGAGAATCCAGTTACAAACACAAGAGTAAAACACTGGTGGTCATAAGTGACCGAGCCCGAAGAAGAAGAAATGTGTTAACGTGATCCTTCCCTGCCGTCACCAATATCTGTCCAGAAAAGAACAGAAGGGATTTGAATTCAAAACAAATAATTGCCACACATTTTGCATGATATGAGGATTATAAATGAATTGATATGCCATGAAACCACATCCATTATCAGAATATATCAATAAAGTCTATGAGAATTGCCTGACGAAATTACTGGCATTCCATGACCATTATAGAGGGATCAGTATGCCATGAAACTTGGAACCTTGGAGATGGGATTAAAGACTCTGAGAATCTACTAAGGAAAATCCTTGTTTGGCACTACATGACCATTATATAAGAGTCAATGTGCTATAAAACCACATTCAGAATAAGAACATTAGACATGTAATTAAAGAGTGAAAATCTGCTAAAGAATCAGAACCCTGATGATGAAAAAAGTAACGGTGAAAATCTGCAATTAAAACTGTTTGCTTCCATTTGATCATTATCAGTATTTACTGAGCTTTACAAAGCCACAAATATTGGATACAAGAGAGGATTGAACTCACTACAGCAGTAATGGTCTTGGAGATTAATTTGCTAATTGCTCCACGGCGAGTAACCAAACATTGTGGAACCCAGTAAGGATCAATCTCACTACAGCACACGGTCAATATTTCAGGTCTTAGTTGCTGTGTAATGCAATGTTGAACCTGATGGCTGGTGTTGTGGCTAAGCAAACAACGAGTTTTTTCTTTCTTATTAACAAAACACATCAATAATCTACTTAGTTCAAACCATTTTTTCTTTCTTCCAATTTCTTCTTCTCTGTCTCCTTTTTCTCTTCCCTACTTTCCTCTCCTTTTTTTTCGACTCTATTTTCTTTTTCTTGTCTTTGTTTTTCTTGTTGTTGTTCTTTTTCTTACTCCTCCTCCCCATCCCCATCGTCCTTCTTCCTCTTCTTCTTCCTCTTCTTATTCTTCATTTTCTCAATCACAGATGATAAATATGTCCATATATCAATTTGAAAACATGACCAAACCGTCCGTTCAACCTTTCAGGGCCCGTCTGTCGGTGGGGCTGAACTCTGTCGACACTGTCTGTCTAGATTGGCAAGGGACAGCATTTCTGAAAATAACACGCCCCTCTTATGCACCCCATTTCGATGGAAGATTTATTCGTGTGTCTTTGGCAAAAAGCCACAAGAAAGAAGAAGAAATGCCCAATATCAACACTCCGTTATCCATCACAGGCATCAACGAATGTCTCCACCCTTTAATCTCAGACTAATCTTGAGTTATCGTATGGTATTTAATTTGTCGCTGATTTGGATGTTAAAATATTTACTTTTCTATAAAAATAAGTCCCTGGCTAAATCAATTCAGTTGAAATTTTATTCGAAACTTCAGTCGTGGATGTAGAAAATATGCCCTGATTCGGAAAATAAAAATGCAATAAAACTAAAATATTGTTTTGTTTGCAAAGTGTGTAGTTGCTTTATTTTAAATTAAAATATATTGTAGACTTGGGGACTATAAAAATATTTCCGCTGACGTACAAGTGAATTAAGTAAGTGGAATTATCTGGTGCTTTTATTTTTAGATGTATGCATAAGATAACATTTATATCTTATTTTTCAATTTATACAATTTAAAGAATATCAGAAATTCTGTTCATTTATGCGTGACAATTCATATTATTTGCAATTTGAAATCTGTACTATGTATAGAAACAGCCAGAGTAGTAGGTTCAGAACGGTAGCAAGAGCACATCTCCACCCCCCTTTGGGAGGTTGATTGCATTTTTGGTTTTGGTTTTGGTTTTGAGCATTGTGCAATCAGCTGCAAGATCTTTTCTTGACGGAACAAAGAATCACACACGAAAAGTTGATGAGATTTAGCATTAAATGAAATAGAATAAATAGTGCACTGTTTTACCAATAGCTGGGGGAGAGGAGATGGATTCATGTCTTTCCCAAGGGCATTAGTGCGAAGTGGACGCATCCAGAGTTTAAACTCGGCTCGCCTATTCTATTTTCCATGCTGCCCACTGCTTGGCCACCGACACCCCAAGCGTTAAATACTGTTTAAAATCCTCTTTTCGATAAAATCACCCCAATATTTAACCCTATCCGTTCGTATATATGGTATATGACACTAAAACCTTTTATTTGCCAAGGGCTCTTTAAAAATGCGTGCTAGTATATAACTGCAGGCATCAGGGAATAATCTCCTTTTAGTCAAATGGAGTGGCATTGTCTCGGAGACAAGCTGTCCATAATAATAATCTAGTGTCAACTCCGCTGAGGAGAAGCGGCGGTTTTTAAATGTCCGGAAGAGATTTGCTCCAAATTGAGATCAACGAGTGATTGGAAGAAAAGAGACAAATCAAGTCCGGTGGGGTCCGCTCGATAAAGTAAAAGGGACAGGAAATTCCCCCTTTTTGTATTTTTGTTTTTATCAGCCTTTAACTTCCGTTGTTGGATATAAGGCCTACCCCAAGGTCTGTAAGACACAGGCTTTACCCTGACACGCTGGCTAATGACGTGTTGGCAGGGGGAGTTGGATGCATGCCTTTCCCGGGGACATTAGTGCACGCCGATACAGAAGATCGGAAAGAGGGTGTTGTGCTTCATTCGTGGGACACACATAACAACGTATGAATCAAAAGAACTAGATTTAGTCCCCGAAGTTGCAAATGCCGAGCCTTGATGTCACATTTAATTGAATGACTTTTACGGGCGCTGAGAAGTGCCTTTGTACGCGTGTCGATTTCTGATGGACTTGGGGGAAAAAAAATCTGGTCTGTTCCCTCATAAAATATTTCCGTAAACCTTTCAACTAGAAAGCTACATTGCGGTCGGCAAGTGTGCATAGAGAAGAAATTGGCTAGAGACACTTTGACTACAGGAAGAACTGACTATCAATGCCCAGCGAAACGTGCACTTTGATTATAAAGTAATTATATATCTGCACGTGGCATGTGTGTGTAATGCATATGTCCGTTTCATGTGTATGTTTTATGCACACACACAC
>VCCN01002880.1:1564601-1575238 GCA_006491835.1 Architeuthis dux
GAGAGGGCGGTAATCCAGGTAAAAAAAAAGGCATTAACCTTACCGTCTGCTAACTCGACAGAACGACTCTACCTTATCTAAAAGGATTTCTCAATCATCTGCATGTATCTCCTCTTCTACCCAAAACCAGCAACGTCGGGATCAATGTTTACATTTCAGTATGCAGGTGCAATAAATCAGGCCTTTCTGCCCACCCTTCACCAAAAAGTCAACCCCTCCCCCATAAACAGTGAGAACGTGTAAGGAGGAAAGAAAGTAAACATTGTATAAACGTAAATTCTCAAAAGAGGAATAACTAAACCACCAAATAACGACGTGATAGCCTACCCAAAGATAAGAAAGGTTTCTCGTAGAATAATGTTAATTAACACAGGAAATAGGAGAAGATAAAAGTAATTACAAAGAACGTACATCGTTTTAATTACGGCATTTTCCGGTAGATAAGACGCATATTTTACTGCTTACTGTAATTCATTCATACTTTATAGCTGCACAATTAAAGCCTTTGGTGGTCGGCTTCCCTCAACAATACTAGTATATTGGTTAAAGTACAGGGTGTCCCTAAAGTCAGGACACATAGGAAATATCACTATTTATAACTAACTATATGTTGTTTTCCCCCACAGATTAAATATGAGTTTGTCGAAAGAAGAAAGGATTGAACTGGACCATCCTTCAGTGGACGTGAAGGGTGGTCATATCGAGGGAACGCATCATAAATGAATGTGCTCAAATTGACGGAAATGTGGAGTTAATGCATCGGGTTCATGTGAATCTCGCAAAGCGCATTGAACTTTGCATCACAAATGGTGGAAAACACATTGAAGATGTTTTTATTAATATTTCAATTAAATAAAATGTTGTTCAAATTTTGTTATTGAAAATATACATTTTGACTATGTGCCCAGACTTTAGGGACACCCTGTATAGTATTTGAATACTAATAAAAGAGAAAGAAAATGAGCTCCTCCGGGGTTCGAACTCTTCAATATGCCTTTGGAGCACATCCCTGCACTGTTTTGGAAATTGTTCGGTTGATTCTACCAAGACTTAGAATCAACCGAACAATCTCCAAAGCCGTGCAGTGAATTATTACGTATAGGTTATTTTGAGATTCTGGGATGGTATGAGTTATTTTCATTATTATACATACTTTGTTATTATTGAATATTGGTTTTTATCGCGTTATTCAGCCGATCCATTCTTCAACCATCAAATCAAACTACGGGAAATCGGAATGAATTACTTTCAGACAAGACTCGAATGCGCATGCTATAATTCGAGAGCTGTGGCGACGAAGTGGAAACGGATTGCTTGCGGTACGGCAGGCAAAAGCCGATTGAAACGGGTCGCTGACATATATAGATAAAATGGAACGTGGGTGACCCGTATGTTGAGCGCCAACAACCCGGATGTGGCGAGTTGCTGGCTATAGCAGGTCCCGGCCGCGAGGACTCGGCAATTCGCTTTTGACTTGCCTAATGGCTAAGATCAAAGTTTAGTATCTGTGCTTCGAAACCGCCATGGCCTCGAAGCTCGGAGAAACACGGCCCTTCGGGGGTCCTGTGGCATGCTCGGGTATCTTCGGATACCTAGGAGAAGTTGCGCAGGATATCTTAGTCAGCTGGTCGCGAACCCCATTAATACACTCGGGATCCGTCCTGAGGAGCTTTTGGACCTATCCCGGTACAGGGACTTGCGATTCTCCCCCCTCAGGTCTCTAGTCACAGGTACATGGGATCCCCCCCCTAACCTTATCCCGGTCCTCGTGTCATTTGTCTCAGTGACAGGGACTTTGGATTCTCCCCTCTCAGGTCTCTAGGCACGGGGAAATGGGATCTCCACCCCTCTGCACGTTCGCGTGCAGGCCGACCCCACATTAAAAAGACTTCATGTCAAAATTTGCCAACGTGGGGAGGCGAATAAATAAAGACTCGCCACCTGAAGTCACGCTCGAATCGTGTTTGGGACTTTTACTGTGAATGACGTCGTAGCAGCTCGGAGTTCGTGATAGCTTACCGGTGATAAGCGAGAAAGTGCCCCTTGAAGTGTTGCAGCATTGACGTGCCGTTGGACTCATTGCATCGAAACTGTGTCGATGTTTCCCCCTCCCCATTTCTACTACTATTGGCTTTCATTGATGACGCTTTGACCACTAAGCTAACAGCGCTGTCATGGTTAAGTAGAATTTTCATCTTTCATCTTTTTGCAACCATTCATGCTGTATTATTGACTGTATTAGCAGTGTAATATATTCAGCGATATAGCTTGACCAAAGTGGTCATGGTTGGCGTGATCAAAGGATCCGTATTTCATATTCAGTGACATGGTTTAAGTAATTGAAGTCACTAATCACGTGGCCAACTAGTACACGTCATGCTGATGTGGCTTTTACCCAACGGCCTTCTTCAGGTGGATGTTGTAAATTGGGGGGGGGGCATCGAAGTGTGGGGGCAGCATGTCCTTATTCCGATGACTATACCTGGGTGGAGATCATGGTGTTAGTAATGTCTGTTTTTGTAGCTGTAAGTAATAATACTCTTCGTTGAGAATATCATGGACAGAGCATGTGACAAATGGGGAGGTCTTTAGGAGAGTATGAACTACAAGGAAACTGTTTCTAACAATGAGAAAGAGACAGTTGGAATTTTGGTGACACATAATGAGGAAGGAAGGCTTGAAGAACTTAACGTATCGAAGGTAAGAGAAGCGGGCAGTGGGCAGCAGGTAACCTACTTGACAGGTTCGAGCAAATGGGTGGCGGAACGTCTACCAGAAAAACAACAAGGGACTGTAAAGGTGCAAGAATTGCTAGAAAGAACAAAAGGAAGGAAGCTAAGGAGAGCCATGATCGCACACGCACTGAAGGGACATGGCGCATAGAAAGGGTGAGAAAGAGTATTATTTTCATTATTCCACATACAGAATTAACTTTGAGTAATTTCATCTTTCTTTCACTTTTTATCACATTATTCAACCAAAAGAATCTTCAGGCGTAACGATGTAGAAGCCAGTCAAAGTCAGGAATAAAATGCAGGGTGTCCCAAAACAATTTTATTGGTGAAATAAACAAACTACAGATCTATATGTATACTCGTATGCAATGCATTACACATAAGGTTCAATGTGACGAAATCACCTGACTTAGCTCCTTCAGATTTCTTCCCGTGAGGAGTCCTAAAGAACATGGTGTGTAGTACAAAACCAGTCACCGTACAAGAATTGAAAACCAGAATAGAAGGAAAGGTTTCGACCATCGTCGTTGAACTTTGAAAGAGAGTGCGCACAAATGGACGGCATTTCGATGCATTTATTCATTTATTATGTTTGTGAGATCTGAAGTATGTTTATTGCATCAATATTCTTAGGCGAGAGACAAATCAAGCATTACTTTTGGGACACCCTGTATTTTATTCCTAACTTTGACTGGCTTTTTGGTTGAATAATGTGATAAAAAGCGAAAGAAAGATTAAACGGTTTTGTTTAGTCAATCAATAGAAACCGTCACGTGACCATCGTCTCTTTGGCAGCTTGTCGTGTTGGGGGGGGGGGTGATTAATTAAAACATTGGGAAAAGGGGTGATTAATGAATAAGTTACTTCTCCTGAATTTTCTAAAAAAACAAAAAACAAGCGTGAATGCTACCGGACACAAACTAAGGGACCAATTTAGCATGAACTTGCAATGCAAATTGTCCCCCACCCCTCCACTAAAAACCTATTGGATGGAAGGGGGGTTTTAAAAAACAAAAAGGTTTTTTCCAGACATAATAATGAGCAAATGTTTAAATTTTCAGCGCGCTAGCTCCATTGGTGCGCCCTGTACGCAGACCATCTTAAAAACTGAAGAAACCTATGTTGACAGTTTTCGTGACAGTTTTGGTTGACGGTTTCTAATCCTAACAAAATACGGAAGAATGTCTTAGTTTGCTGCTGTTAATGATGATCATTATTTGGGTACAAAATATGAAAAGAGAATTCTATTATTATTAAATTGAAGGAATTGTCAAGAATTATTAATTTTGTACTAATATTTTCTTTCATCTTGATTTCAGTTGCCCTTTATTGCAATCATCCTATGGTAGTGAGTAAACAGCACAGATCGGAAATAAAGAATAAACTCTCGTGGAGACTCGCATCCCTTTTCCCACAGTGCATGTTCTTTATATCCGATCCGCACTGTTTACTAACGACCATAGACTGATGTCCTGATTAGTTGTGTTGAAAAGCAACTGGAATTAAGATAAAATACTAGTTAAAAATGAATAATGGTTGAAAAGCGAAATTCACTTTTTTCATTTATTTATCTCTTCTGAGTGTTTTTCTCCTCTCAATATAGTTACACCAACGATTTTCCCACAACCGATGGTCCTACACCTCTTTTAATCCGGACAAATATATTTGAATTTCTTGCGACTCTCACACTAGTTCACCGAGTGGCCACAGGTGGCGTTGTGTGTATAATTGTTTATACTGCGGTGGTTGTTACCGCTCCATCAATTCTGTAAGATTCCTAGCATAATTTGCTTACATTTACCCCTAGTAAAATACATGTATCAGTGGTGGTGCAAAGCGCAAAAACAAGTCCATATCGATCCATGGAAATGTGAAAGTTTTGAGAAAACTCGGCCGCGGTGTTTCGGTACAGAAGCTTTATGAGACATATGATATTGGCTCATCAATTGTATAGGATATTTGTATTTGTTTAATTAATATATCTGTATCTGTTTCATTTATATTAATAAACTGTATCATTTATATTAATGTATTACATTTAACCATTTAATTCATATTTAATATTTGTTTAATTTAAATTTCAAACTGTCCTATTGTTTTAAAGATATAAGATGTGCATAATTGGTCAGAGGTTGTATTATTGAATTATTATTATCTGACCTCTGTTGGTCAGGTAAAATGGATTATTCGGCACTGTTCTTGAACCAAGAATGCCGTAAAATCAGTGGTGTACATGTATTTATTAAGCTTATCTTAAAGGGTACAAGAGATGACAACACTTACTAGGGACAGTTCTGGAGTTTTAAAGATATGAGATGTCCATAATAAGTGGGTCAGAAGTGTATTATTGAATTATTATTATCTGTTGGTCCAGTAAAATGTATTCTGGAATCAAGGGAGCCGGAAACTCGATGGTCTACCTGTACTGAAATTCCCCATTTTATTTACATGTATCTCTAACGCAGTATTATTGTCAAGACTCACGAACCAATTCCAATACACACACACACCAGACTCATGCTCGAAAGAATCACAGAATTTACAAGTATCCTGACGTACTGGCCGCACTTGGTGAGTCTCGATTATCCGACATTGATGATCGAACACAATCCAATCATGTTTGCATAGACTGTCACAGAAAAGTTTAAAATTTAATGCATTTTCTTTAATAATGTGGATATTTATTAGGCTTAGTCGTGTCCAGACTTTTCGGCGAATGACATGTCGCCGACACACAGTCAGCAGTTTCTTCCTGTGGACGGTTCCGAGACAACCTATTTGACGAACATCACTTTTGCCGATTTGCCATTTCGCCGATTGCCTTTTCGTCGAATTTTTTTTTTTTACCATTTAGAGGTTAAAAACAAAAAGAAAACTGAAATTTCTGAAAGATAATCGTGATTAACAATATTGGAAAAACAGGATATCAAAAACATATTATAAAATGAAGTTTTGCGACCGATCAGAGAAATAATCCAGCAGACATCGATACCTTATTTTAAAAAGGTAATTAAACTTGAAAAATATTTAGTTCTTGAGTTTTTTTCTTGGCTTTGCTAGAAAGAAAAAAGCACAAATTCTAGTCGAGAGAACAAATGTTCATTAATTATTAAGTAGGATATCGCAATGTTTCGAAGTCATTTTTTGTTTACTTTTAGGTCGTTTCTTCGAACGAAACTTTTTTCTCCGAAAAGTCCGAGAACCGGCTTACCTTAGACTGACACGAATCAAAAGTGTAGAGCACCTAGTGAGAATAACTGTCGTATTCGTAATTTTTTTATACAGAAGAAAAACTGAAGTTTATTTTGTAAAATCTGACTAACATAAAACCTGTTAACTCTTTGAGGCACATTTCTTTTTATTTCACTATGAACTACCTCTCCATCTGTTGAGCAGCCTGGATACTAAATAGAATAATGGGACAATGGAATATGAACCTTTGTGCTCCTAGGTATATGAAGATAAAAAGTTGGTATTAAAAATGACCCACCACGCAGATACCAACACTTCAAAAGTGGGATGGAATTTAACCCACGATGCTTCCAAGAGTTAAAGGTCTTCCGTTACTTTTAAGACAACGTGGCGGGTTTATCAAATAACGCATATTAGTCACCATTTGTGCATGAATTATGACTCATGCTGAAAGAACGCTACCGAATTCAGACTGCCCTGAATTTACGCCGGTTTTTATTTACGCCGGTTGAGAATAATGCTGGTTTGAAATTTGCCCAGTTTTTTCTTAAAAAATAAAAAGAATTCGGGTCGTAGTGTTAAAATAATTGGTGAATTGATTTTGCGCCGATTTCTTTTACGCCGCATCCTCTTGGAACGCATCCCCGGCGTAAAATCAGAACAGCCTGTACTTATTCGTGTTTTATGTAAATGTCAGCATTGCTTGTCGGCTGATTGCAGGTCATCTGAAAAGAGCCAAGATCGGAACCGCCCTTACAATTGAGAGCACTTCTCTTTGCTTCCTTCCTCATCAAACTCGAACGTACTTTCTCGCTGACATTTGCTCATTTTAGCAATGTGAATAAGTGCACATCACTTTTATGTAGTAATGGACCTCATGGAATCAGGCCGATTTTGCCAGGGTTCTCCTCACCAATTTTCGTAGACGCGGGGTTTATTTTCTATTTCTTTTGATGGGAACTTCCAAATATACAATGTACAGTTGTTACATCTTGCAAATAACAGCTCATATTATTATATTATTATACAACTTATATTTCCTATGCAATTTTGAGTCGCAAAATGCCTCACTACCCACGGATCTATTATCGATTGATATAAATATATGTTATGTTATTCAGTGATAATAAGGTCTAACAGCAGATTTTCAATAAGGGTGTCAACAACGCCTAAGACAGTCGAGCAGAGAAGACAAGAGAGGCACAAAATTGTGGATTAATTTTTAGCAACTGATATTGATTTCACCTGAGATTTTGAGATGAAGAGTTGTTAATATTCAATGATTTATATCTAACAACAATTGAAGAAATCCCCGTGACTCTGTGTGTGTGTGCCGCAATTACTCGATAACTGGCCATTTTACGAAGTTAGAATTCGCCAGATACAGTAGTCAGCACACAAGGATTATAGATCTTTCTTTAGAATTGTCTAAATTTAGATATAAAATATTTAAATTGGCCACACTGAAAAGAAGTAACCGAAATACTTCGAAGCCACAGTTTCGAACGACGCGGACGGAACATAATTTTGGATCATTCCATATCAAATCACGTAATATTTCTTAAGTCCTCATGGGCACCATTTAAGATTTTGAGGAAATCTCAGTAGGTTATACCTTTTCTAGAGAAAATTCAACCCTGAAAATTTCAGCTTGATTGAACCACCGGATCAGAAGTTATGATAAATTGAAATTTGCTTAAATATACATGTCGCGAGCCGCAAGCATGATTTTCCAAATTTGGCACTTCATAACTATGCTATTTTAAAGATTTTTAGCTGAAATTCGGCACCACTGGCTTCATTTTACCTATATTCTATGTGATTTAGGAGTGATGGGTCCTTCAAAATGGGGGGAAATGGCTTTTTAGGGGGAGTTGCTAAATGTTTGGCCGGCCGTAGAAACTGCACTAAGGGTGTTAAAATAAAAATTCCACTGGATTATATTCAGTTGATGCATTTCCCTGTGTAAAAGATTGAAACATAGAGTTTAAAAGCATTAAATACTTTTCTGATGATCAAAACATTGGACCATTACAATAAAAACCCAAAGTTTTAAGTGTTTTATGGATGCATGACAAGTAACGTAGTCAGTTGAGAAAATGTTTCAAATTTTGCTGAATTATAGTCTAATCTATTTTCTTTCATTCGTAAAGATTTAAAAGGTCCTACTCATATCTAACTTGGCTAAACTGCCACACATTTCAGAGAATGTTTTTCAGAGAATTCCAACCGAGTATATGAGTATCATTAAATTAAAGCATTATAACCCTTGAAATCTCGCCAGGTGACACCTTTTCTAGAGACAAATCAACTCGGATAATTTCAGCTTGATTTAACAAACGGTTCAGAAGTTATGACACATTGAAATCTGCTTAAATGTATATGTCGCTAGCCTCAAGCATGATTTGCCAAAATTGGCACTTCATAACTATGCTATTTAAAAATATCTAGCTAAAATGTGGTACCTCACTAGTTTCCCACTCAAATAAGCCATTTCCGGCTTCATTTTATCTCTATTCTATGTGGTTTGGAAGTTATGTTCATTAATTATTAAATGGGGGAAAAATGTTTTTTAGGGTCGGATCTGCTAATGTTTTGGCCAGCCGCAGAAACTAAACTAAGTGTTAAAATAAATATTTCACTGGATTATTTTCATTTGATGTATTGCCTTGTCTAAGGTTCCGAGTTATGATTACTTAAAAATGGCTTCCCGGAAATACCGATGAAATTTTAGAGCCCACTTTAACATCTTTTTTCTGAAATAATGATATTTTCTAGGCTGATAACATTTTCAAAATCGAAAGTTGACCCCCGGAATTTTTATTTTAACACCCTTAGTGCAGTTTCTACGGCCGGCCAAACATTTAGCAACTCCTCCTAAAAAGCCATTTACCCCCATTTTGAATGACCCATAACTCTTAAATCACATAGAATATAGGTAAAATCGTGGGGTGTAAAATCGTGGGGTGAAAAATACAGGGGTATCAAATTTCAGCTAGATATTTTAAAAATAGCATAGTTATGAAGTGCCAAATTTGGCAAATATTGCTTGCGGCTCGCGACATGTAAATTTGAGAAAATTTCAATTTGTCATAACTTCTGATCTGGTGGTTCAATCAAGCTTAGACTTGCAGGGCTGAACTTTCTCTAGAAAAGGCATCCCCTACTGAAATTTCATCAAAATCTAAGATGGTGCCCAGGGGACCATTAGGTGATTTGATATGGAATGACCCTTTTATATGCCAATTATGGTAGGCTGCCCCACACACCATAAAGTCCGGACACCCGCAAAAATGCACCTTCGTTGGTTTTAATCATTGTACGTGGTGTATGTGGTATAGTCATTGTTGTTCATTTTTTCACAACGTTTCAGCCGTATACCACCCGGCTTCTTCTTTTGTTCTGCTATTGTAAGCGGGTATGGAGAACTGCTCAAGGAAGTGCGAAACGGATGGATGAAAACAGAAAGGCAAGAAGACGACCTCGCAGGCGTTGGATCGTGGGCGTGGCAGTCCCATGGCATGCCCGTCACAGAGGCGACGCTCCAATCCAACGACTGCTCCCATGACGCTGCCACATACAATGATTAAAATACCCCGTCTAACAAAATTCAGACAAGAATTCGTTGGTTTTGTTTTCTTCACAACAGACCAGCAACAGACTCGATACTGGAAAAAATATTGCTTGAAGAAGGCTGGGGAATAAACTAGTCGAAAGCTTAAAGAAGAAAAAGATGAGGATAGTTAAAGGAATATAGTCTTCAGTTAATTCATAAATGGATAAGCCACTCTTTAAAACTAAATAATATCTCTTTTTTTGTTTCAACTCTCAGATTGTCATTCTACGACCGTTATTCTTTCAAAACATATGAATCTGTAATTTATTTCTAAATTACATCGTGGAATTTCCACAAGTCACACTATTTTGAATCTCGTTAAGCATTATTATTAATTTTTAACCACTATTTCTTTCATCTTGATTTCTGTTGCTTTTTATCGCAACACCAAGATTGTTAGTAAGCAGCGTGAATTGGAAATAAAGAGTAAGCCTCCGGCAAGAATCAAACTCGTATTCCTTATCCCCTGAAGCCTGCCTTTTCGGGGCAGCTGCCTTACCGTCTAGGCAATGAAGGCCAACATGTTACAGTAATTCAAGTTAACCATATAGCTTTATTCTTTATTTTCCGCGAATGCCTGATACACCGCCATTTTCTTTGTTTACATAGAATAGTAGTATTAGTTGTAATATTATTCGAATTTTTTAAATGAAGGATTGTCAATTATTATTTTTTTTACTAGTATTTTGTCCATCTTATTTCTGTTGTTTTATTTTTTGTTTTTTCTTGTTTGTTTTTCGCATCGCAACTCACAGATCGTTATTCTTTCAAAATACAGAAGAAGCCGTTTATTATAATCACGGATAATGTTAACAAAATCAGTTGGTCCCAAACGCTTTATTCAAAATGAATTTTAAAATTTTGAAAAATAAATTTCATATTTTTCCTTTATAATGTAACCTTGTTTATAACAATGAATTCATAAAAATGAATGTAACTTGTTCCACTATTTAATATCCTTTGTTTAATGATATCAGCCGGATATTGATATCTGAAAGACCCTATCCCAGAGTGATCACAATAAGCGGCTTCCTCTGTATGTGAATGTGTATTTTATATCTAAACTCGTTAATCCCCGTGAAAGAAATCACGGA
>VCCN01002880.1:1597352-1609308 GCA_006491835.1 Architeuthis dux
TATATATATATATATATATATTAGTTATTTCATACGAGTGAAAAATAACATGTTCAACATCGGGAACTCGTACGTTGCTCGATGCCTTTTACTTAGATAGATAAATAGATAATTAGTTGATGCATGCAAAACTATTTTGAAGAGTCCCGGGTTAATTCTTATAACTCGTGGGTATCGGGGATTTTACAAATACTAAACTAACAACAATGTAAAGCAATAATCATTTTTCGTAAAAAATAATCAGATATTTCTCTCTTCCTGTGTAATTAATAACACCGTGCATCACTATCCCAGCACTGAGGACATAATCTTAAACCTTACAGCCTCTCAACTCGCGTTCTATCACTGTCAAACCTGCAAGTACGGAGTAAAATAAATCTTCTATAATAATGCGTCCCATTTATTTGTATACGTATTTATTTTTTGTCTGTAACACCACCAATGAAAGGAAAAGGGAAGTACGTATATCAGTATTCTGATATAAAACATTCGTTCATTGGCTACTGAAATGTTTTTGCCTAATTCATTTCATCTTTACAGTACATTAACTTACCATACCAATCGTAAATGCGTGTACTGTAAGGACTTGGTAAAATATGAATTTCATACATTCCATCATTTTTTTTACGATACGCATACACCAGCGAGTACATCAGTAAAGATTCTTGTTTATTTCAAGTGATTAGGATCTTGAACGAATAAGCGAGATATTACATAACCACAGGAGGTCGTACGAGAACGTGTGCCGATGTGGTGGATGGGACAGATAGGCTATGGGGATTGGTTTGTTTGTCGGTTCGGGAGGAAAGATCTTCGGGTAGCAGGTGCTGTTTTACGCTCCACTCATCAGGGGGTTCATTGGAAGGTAGTTTTCATTCATTGATATTATATAAGATGGAACATACTCCGATAGATACATAGGTAGATATGAAAAGATTGAGATAGATAGATGTGTATCGCCGTGGAGAATAGTTTGCTAGCTAGTCTCTCATGGCCTTGTGTCTTACTCGGGTAAATAGTGAAGGAACGGTTGGCAAGCTATTCACGCAGCCGATTACACATTGAGTGCCCTATACTAAATAAGCTTAAATAACTTAAATAAGCTTAAATAAACATGGAAATACTCAGATATATAGGTTGATATGAAAAGATTGGTAGATAGATAGACAAATTTTCTTTCACAAATCTTCTTCAATGTAATGTTTCTGCAGACCGTAAATAGAAACAGATAACTAACCGGCAGTTAATCATAATAAATAACACAGAAATATAATCGTTCATAATTTACTTTTGATTTTCTTTACTAAAAAAGATCTTCTGCTTTAGTTTTTGGTGTACGCGTGTCGTAAAAAATGATGGCATATATGAAATTCATATTTTGTCAAGTCCTTACAGTACACGCATTTACAGTTGACGTACAGTACAAATGAAATGAGTAAGACAAACGCCAGGTTTTCGAATGCTGATTTTCTAGGCAAACAGATGGAAGATTAGCATAACAATTTGTATCTCCGTGTTCCTCTTCCTTTGTCCTTGTGCCAGACTAAGCTAAGGGGGCGGTTTTACTGTTAAAAATCAGCAGCATACACTTACAAACTTTAAAATATAAAGATTCATGCAATAAGTGTGGTAAAATAGGAAACTTCAAACATTTCCTCGATAGTTGAGGTTTTTCACTAAGAGTATATACATGGAGATTAGTGGAGACAACCCTATACAAACCTCAGTGGAGAGCTACGATAATCGGGCATCGAAAGGCGGATTATCCGGCACTCTCCTGCAACTCTGCACAACAGCTTGTCGTCTCGGGTTGTCCCCCCTTGACATCAGACTCTGACTGTGCAAGCCAAGCTAGTGCTGCTTCTGGTCTGGACATCCCTTCCAGCACTGAATCTCCTTTCCTGCACAGGTTTCCTCGACATCGACATCTGAAGTACTTCTTCGAAGCTAACAAAAGGCTGCTAATAGAAATCCTTCCAACTCGTGAAAGAAAAAGGAATTTATAAAGAAATGGAAAGTTCCAAAGCATTTTTAAGAGTCGTTAGGAATATATACGAGGTGCTACCCAAAAGTTCGGGGAATTAGACTATGAAAGTAATTACTTGTCCAAGCACTAGTGCTGGCTGAATTGTAAATCCGCTCGATTTCTTGTTAGAAGCAAAAGCATATAATTTTGTTTTTGAAAGCTTAGAGTACGTACTTTCAAAATATATATATTCTTCCTGAATTTCTTTTTTCATATTTGGACATCCGATTTTACGGAACTTTATCTTAGTCCGGTTCCGATTTGGGATAGACTATGCAGGCCAAACCATTTTAGAGTAGAATTCATGCAGTGGAAATAAGATAATTTAAAGGTTCTGATTCCAAATCTGCTGTATGACACTCACGATTTTATGCAATTTTAATGAGCTCTCCTGTAATAAGGAGAGCTCATTAAAAATCAGAACCAAAATTGTCTGCCAGTGATTCTGAATGTGACAGCGTAACTCAGAGACCACACAATATATCCCCATCTCGACAGAGTTTATTTCAAATAGAGATAAAAATTCCGTAAAATCGGCTGTCCAAATCTGAAAAAAAAGATTCAGAAAAATATTGCGCACATATTGTTTTGAAAGTACGTAGTCTAAGCCTTCCAAAAATGCGTAGCTTTTGCTTCGAACAAAAACAGATCGAGCAGATCTTAATTTTGCGACAATTCAGCTTGCACCACACATCGTTTCCACCATCTTTGAGGCATGCATGAAGGGATCTCACAAAAATGAACTTCTTACAAAGGGTAGCGGCAAACGCCCGTACTGCATTCGGTTTGCGCGCGATGTTCGAATTCCCCAAACTTTTTGGCATGGGCGTATGAGAACTCTTTGATGTGGATTAGCAGAAGCTGCTTTACACTTTTAAACTCACTCCTTAAATCCGATTCTCGGCGCCATGTTTTCACGTATGAGAACTAGTAATCTTAATAAATCAATCTTTACTATTATTATTATTATTATTATTATTATTGAATGAAGTAATCGTAGCGCATTATTTTTATCAGATTTGACTCTTAATTTCAGTTGTTTTTTTATATACAACTTTCAATTAGGGCCGTTGTTTCTACGGCAACGAATAACAGCGCGGTCGGATAATAAAGAATAAGCCTTCGGTGAGAATCGAACTCACACCCTCATTGCCAGAAGGAGTCTAATTTACGCCTAGCTGCTTTTATCAACCGTCCACGAAGACTCCCATGTATTAGCAGAAGCTAAAAAACTACTGAAATTCAGATGAAGGTAAAAACTAGTCAAATTTGATAAAAATGTGTTACAATTACTTCATCCAATAATAATAATAATTAGTTATGTATTGTTACCTTAAAAGCAAACCATCTGGTAGACATTACAGAAATCGTATGCTTACGATATGGGGGGGGGTCGATAGTAGTGACATCAAGTCCGCGTCTGGCTGACCAAGCAAAACAAATTCGGAAAAGAAACTGGTTATCAGAGAGAGAAATGCAGGAAGAAAACGGATTAACCTCAGAGGAATACCCCGACACAACTAACATAATAAACGACGAAGTAGAAACGAACTTAAACAAAAACCCTAACTGAAATACAAGCCAAAGACAAGAGAAGGGCGTTGCCATCCCAACGGAAGAAGAACAAACCCTGAAAGAAACGATGCAAGAAGAAAAGAGGCCACTGCCATCCTTTAGGGACAAGGATTGGAAAAAGATAAAAGATTCAACTGAACATGTCAACTGCCTTTTACAGCATATTGAAAACAACAACATAACTGAGCTCAACACCCTCATCTACGCTGGTGCAAAAATGGAAACCAACATCTTTAAAACACAAGAAACCCCGAACAACAGGAACAAAAAACCTTCCTGGGGGAAGAGATTAGATAAACAGATCTCCCAACTACAGAGAGACGAAGGATTACTAAAAAACACATCACACACGAACAAAACACGAGCGAGACTATGGGATACATACAAGATAAGACAAAAAGGGATGCCAACTGCAGTAGAAGGAATACAACAAAGAAGACCAGCCGAACAAGCAAGACTAAAGAAATATAAACAACGGATTGCCAATACACACAGGACTGCAACTTCCAAAACAACGAAAGAAAATTCTACCAAGACTTGAATGGAGCAAAATGACAGAACATAAAACCAGACGGCACAGACGCAAAGAAATTCTGGAACGACACATGGGGATGTCAAAAGAAACACAGTGAATCACCAGAATGGTTAGAGAACATTAAAAAAAGAACTCCAAGACATAGAGGAGTAAGGGAAAATAGAAATGAATACAAATACAGATATTGGTTTAAGAAATTCACCACACTACATGACAGACTGATCCACCAACTTCAAAGTTGCCTAGATAAAGACGTGGTCCCACAATGAATGACCAGAGGCAGGATGACCCTCATTCAAAAGGTCACCGAAAAGGAAAAATCAGGCAAGCAACTATAGACCAATCACACGCTTACCACTAATGTGGAAAATCTGACAGGACAAATAGCAGAGAGAATATACATTTCTCTGCAAAGGAGAGGACTCTTACCAGAAGAACAGAAAGGATGCAGAAAAGGAACCAAAGGAGCGAATGAATTGCTCTATATAGACCAGATGATCCTAAAAGAAGTAAGAAAAGAGAAGAAAATGTGTTACAATGGGATGGATTGACTACAAAAAAGCATACATGATCCCGCATAGCTGGATATTCGAATGCCTCGGGATATTCAATATTAGCAAACCAGTGGCTAAAAGTCAAAGAATACAGCGATGATATTGGAATGGAATTCGGAATAGAGAAATGCTCGTTAATGGTTATATGCAGGGGAAGACTTACAGCGGCAGAAGTAATCGAATTACCGGACAACTAAACAATTCGAGCATTGAACACACAGGACCGATATAAATACCTGGGGTTCTCGAATGTGACTCGATAAAACAGGAAGAAATGAAAGAGAAAATAAGGAGAACTAGAAAAATAAAGAGACTAAGCTAAATAGCAAACATTTGATTAAAGGAATAAACACGTGGACAGTCTCGGTAGTAAGATACACAGGCCCATTCTTTGGATGGAAAACGGATGAACTCTGATCAATAGACCGGCGAACTAGGAAACTTATGACAATGCACAAGGCCCTGCACACCCGAGATGACATAGACTGTATGTGAAGAGGAAAGAAGGCGACAGAGGAATCATCAGTATAGAAGTCTGTGTCCAAATGGCGAAAATAGGATTAGAGAAATATGTACCAGCAAGCAGTGAGCATATCATGCAAAGCGCTCGAATCAGTAGAACAACAAACAACAAAGTAGCAAAGGAGGGAATAGAAAAGAAGGCGACAAGGGAAGAAAAATGGGAACAGAAAAAACTCTACGGGGAATTCAAAAGACAAATACAAAATATCGCAGTCGAACAATCATGGACATAGCTACGCAAAGGAAACCTGAAGTGAGAAACATAATCTTTCATAATGGCAGCCCAAAACAAATGCCGCCTATGTGGAGAGAGGGGTGAGACTGTAAAACACATAATCAATGAATGCAGTAAACTAGTCCAGAACGAGTATAAAAACAGGCACGACAGGGTAGCAACTGTTATACGCTGAGAACTGTGCAAACGACTGGGATTCGACAACACAAACCAGAGAATGTCCTGGAAAGTAGTAGCCACAAATTACTCTGGGACTTCGACACCCAAACCGACCTCACCATCCAAGCAAGAACACCAGACCTCGTAGTCGTATACAAGGGAAAGAGAACCTGCCAAATTATAGACGTGGCTATACCTGCGGATCACAGAGTCAATACGAAAGAAAGTGAAAAGCTAGGAAAATACCAGGACCTGGTTAGGGTAGTACCGATAATAGGAGGCACACTGGGAAAGACATTAGAAGAAAGATTGGAGAAGCTAGAGATAAGAGAAAGGATACAGACTATGCAGACCACAACACTACTGGGGTCTGCACGAATACTGAGGAGAGTACTGTGGGTATGAGTCCTGCGACCACCAGTTGTCAGCAATGGCCTAACAGTTAAAATGAAGAAGGCACATGGGGGAGGGAGGGAGAAAAACAAAAAACAACAAAACACAATAAGAAAGAAAAACACAACACAACAACAACAAAACAACACAGCACAACAACAACAACAACAAAAACCTGGGGACGGTTGGTAAGGTACAAACCAAAGTTCTGCTGTGAAGTGTGAGGACGATGAGAGGAGGGTCAGAGACCTGGGGAGACTTATTGAATTTTGAATTTTGAATTTTTGGTTTAATTGCAAGAATATAGCATAAAGTTAGTCGTAAAAAAAGAAAAATACTTAATAGGTTTTAGACTGTTTTATTATGTTATCCGAAATTATTTCGATTTCGCCATGATTGATGTATGCCGACAGAAAGATTTCAACTCTTAGATTAAAATCTTCCAAAAATAAAGTCGCTGTCATAGAAATGGGACTCGATGGAAATTAGTTAATTTAATGATTACTTAACTGGCTTTTGAAAAGATACTACTTACTTTTTTACTTGAAATATAGCGAAAACTGCAATTGTTAACAGTGAGTGTTTGTTTACCAGTCACCACAGTTCAAAGGTCAAGTGGATGTTGAGTCATCTTTCCCTACGCATAGGTGATGAAAGCCGCTTGAATTTACAAGCGTCTAATGAGACAGCAGAAGTATGGATAACCAGAAATGACTAAACCTGCTTCCTTAACATACCACTCGCAAAAAATAAGGAATAATTATAACCCTTTCAACCACCATCGTGTTTGTGGAGGTGCGATTGGCGTAGCGGTTACGGCGCGGACAATGGAATCGACGATCTGGTCGAGGCTGCTTATGTTCACTTCGCCCTAATGCACTTGGGAAAGGCATGAATCCATCTACCCCCCCCCCGATATGGGTAAAATAGCAGGGTAGATTGGGCCTTGGGAAGGCAACCAGTCTAAGAGAAGGACTACTCTGATTCCAAAACAGGGAGTGGATCCCCTTTAAGGCGGTTTGACGCCCTCAATTTGGCGTCCTTTGGGCAGCTCCTGCAGTATCGCTCTCTGCTTTAGGGTTAGATTTAGATTTAGCGCCCAGATTATAGAATCATAAACCCTAAACCTTGATGACACCTTTTTTTATAATGTTAAGGATATTAGTGCCAAATTCTTAGATCACTAATCAAAAGATTGGAGTACATATTTTAAATTAGATAATTTTACAGCGAAATAAAGGCTAGGTTTTCACCTGGTACCAATGAAAATCGATACTGGTACTTTTTGGCGTTACCGGTACATACAATATTTTGAATGTTTTAAGTTATTTTACCCTTTATGTTACCCTCAATTTTGCAGATAATAAAAGTAACCATTTTTAAATACATGAACATTTTTAGAGGAGGGTCCTGGCTACTAGGCATGCCAGGATCGACATACGTTTCACCCAGGCATGCGCCTTGTGTGTGTGGGGGGGGGCACTCTGTCTGTAGAGACAAAACGGAGGAAGCAACTCAACCACCATATGATTCGCTCGCCGGAAAAACCAATCGAGTCGACCTATTTTATTACGGCTGAATGGACAATCCTTATCATGTCTGTCAACACAGAAGTTAAATAGACATCACATTCGCGGCCCGGCTAAGATCTCTGACCCGTGCTGTGACAGGTTAAAACAAACTACTATCCAGAAAATGTATTAGAAACCGTCAACCAAAACTGTCAACATTGGTTTCTTCAGTTTTTAAGTTGGTCTTGCTGGCTGGCTATGTATGTATCACGCCTACAGGAAGCACCAATGGGGCTAGAGCAGCCATGGGCAAACTGTGGCCCGCGGGCCGCATGCGGCCCTTTTGATTTTCTGAATGGCACGCTTAATTCCATGAAGAAAATAACGTTTTATTAAAATTTCAACTAAGCAAAAGGGAACCTTTTTTGAAGAAATGAGAAAATTCCGGGATAAGTGGACAAATGATTACTTCTTTGTTGAAATAAAAAAAAAAACAGACCAATGTGTCTAATATGTTCTGAATCGCACTCCGCATTTAAAGAATTTAACGTTAAGAGTCATTACACAACTAAACATTCCGGGTGTGATACATTTAAAGGAGATATCAGAAAGCTTAAAATTGAAACACTAAAGAAACAGATCAGTAGCCTAAATACGCTTCTTTTTTTCTTTCTAAAAGGCCAACAGATTTCAGAGAAATGGTGCATGCAAGCTATGTTGTTAGCGAAAAAGTTCCTAATATTCTAAAAATTATTCTCACGGTGAATTTGTGAATTTGTGGCCCGGTTTATGATTAAGCAATATCTCACGCGGCCCGCTACTCGAAAGGGGTTGCCCATGCCTGGGCTAGAGAGATGAACATTTTAACATTTAATCCTTATTATTGCTAGAAAAAGAATTGTTTCGTTTGTTTTTTGAAAATCCCCCCTAAATAGGTTTTTAGTGTGGTGGTAGTGGGGAGGGTTAATTTGTAATGTAAGTTTATGGAGCCTTTGTATGACGTTTTGGGTCCTTTGTACGCTGTGTTTAACTACCATATTTTACATCAGTAAGACCAAGCATTACCGCAATTTCCACTCAATATCTCGCATTTTACTAACATTCCAAAGCATAGAAACATGTTATTTGCTTCGAACATGGTAGGAAGTTATAAATTAACAACCACTACAATAAAACATAATATATCACGTGACCTTATTTGTAGATTTCTTAAGCTTAAAGTGGCTGTGTACCGCAGATGTTTTGCCCCTTGTACATGCGTACGCATGTATCAGAGTCAGCCTCTTCGGCTAGCAACAGCGGCTTCAAAAGGACGTATTTTTGTGGCACCGACCTCGTGGTGGACAAGAACATTACAGATGTCATGCGTGAACTTCAATACGAAACTAAAAGGTAACTTTTTAATCATTTTGCACTTTTGTTGGCTGTTATCAACCTAAAACAATCCCAAAGCTGCTAAAAACTTTGTTAGTCCTAGGATTTTAGATCAAGTATCAAATAAATTGTATCTACAATCACAAAACAATCTATAGTTACCTTTAAACCCCATAAACAAAGCTGATTTTATTTTGTGCCGGTTCTGTTTTCCATTATTTCTTTCTACCTTTTTTTCTGTATAGCACCATGTCGAAGCCACTCATTGTTGCAAAGAAGAGAAAACTTAAAGATGTGACTGATTCATTAACTGAGGAAGGAGGAAATTGCATTCTTTGCAAACAACATTGTGATGAAAACCATACAAATTATTCAGCCACGTTATGGTCTCAATTACAGGATCTAGCACTGAAGTGTCAAGGGTTTGGATAAGTTTCACAACGTTTATGGTAGAGTAGATTGGTCTTCAGGATACAATGGTAAACTGTGGCACAGGCATTGCAAAAGAGAATTTGCTAGTTCCACTAAGCTGCAACTAGCTAGAAATCGAAAAGAGAAAGAATCTCTTGAAATGTTAAGTGAGGCAGAGGAAATACATTTGCAGAAAAGGTGAAGATATCTCTACGCGCACTAAGGTGGGGAAACTTCACGAAAAACACCTTTGCATTTGGTGTATGCTGCCGAAAGACTCTAAACATCTCCGCCGAGACCGCTTCCATATGATTCGGCAGAAAGATTCTTGGGTAAGTTTCAAATCACACACTATTTACCTTGAATATCTCGAAATGGGAAGCCGCATTCTTAAAGTGATTGATGCTATTCCTGATCCATTTGCATCCGAAATTAGATATCATCTGTCTAGCTGGAAGAAATATGTGAGGCCTGTATATGCAACTGGCAACCTGTCATCTGGGCAAGTTGACCTTCAACACGTTCAACAACAGGAAGTCAAACACATGTTCATAAAGCACGTCAAGACAGCTTTGAGAATGGGGAACCTATGACTTTCAAAGAATTGCTACAAGATTACACGATATTGCTTCAAAATTGTGGAGTCGATGGCAGTGGCGTTAATACTTTGGCCATCAAAGAAATTCTCCTGGCAAAATTTGGCAGCAAAATCGGCATTCATGATCGCTTTCATGAGAATAAAAGCACAATAGTTTATAGAACAGATGCAGGGGGGTTACCTCTAGGCTGCAATCAACTGTTGGGGTATAGATGATGACGAATTGTTAAATAGTGTTGCTCGAAAGATTCGTGCAAGTGTCCAGGGAGAGAAGCCTCTTACTTGACCGCCCTACAAGAAAGGATGTTTGCCAAGGAAAAATCTTTCTACGATCCAATACACAACAAATCAAGGTGTTCCTTTGGGAAGCCTCCAAGGTCTGATATTTCCAAAAGTAGAATTATGAAGAGAATTATGCCATGAAAAATAGATGAGTGAGGCAATTATTCTGGCAGAGAAGCAACCAAACTTCAACTTGTAAAGTCTGTTTGAACATGGTGTTACTGAGGAATTCCTTGCAATATTCAACATAAATGAGACCCTCCAAACATGCCAAAAGTCTAAGTTAGTGCATCAGATGAATTTCACATTGAGGGAGACTACATTGCACTAATTGATATGGGTTATTTGTGATAGAAATATTCCCCCTCTGTTGAAGACCAGAAAAAAATGATAAGACCGGGCACACTTGGTCCGTTTGTCAGAGACACCAAAATGCAAAAGTATCCGTCAGGCCAAGGATTACCAACCGGTAGCCATTATGAAAAGGTGCCCTGTGGGCAAAGGCCAAATTTGTGAGAGGTTCGCCTCAGCTAATTTTGATCGGTATATTCTAGGGACCTAGAAAATGTTTCCAAACCTAATTCCCCAGACAACGGTCACGGATCCTTGATATTTGACTCTACTGTAGCTGTAAATAAACGCCAAGTGTAGCCAAAGGAGATAATTTTATTATTTCTTAACGACCTTCCATACATAATAATTGCATAATGACTGTACATAATAAAAGATTTTACAATTTTCTATTATTAAAAATCAAATGTTCATTGGATTTTGTTTAACTTTCAATTATTACAACAAAGTTAATATTTAATAACAACGTTTCAGAATCTTTTAAAAAATTAAATTTTGAGCGTATTTTTTCACAACCGAAAAGTGTACACTATATTTAAAAATAAAATAACATTTAGAAAAAACCTTCCAAACAAAACAATATTTTAGCTTTTTGCAGTTTTTATTTTTCGATTCAGGGCATAATTTTGACATCTACGGTGGAAATTGATTTAATTTCTCCGAGGACTTATATTATACAAGTTTAAATATTTTCAGCGTCCAAAAGATATTTTATTGAAATTTCATAAATTTCATAAAAATGAATAATAAATACTGAAAATGGCCTGGTGCCTGGGGTCAGCGAATTTAGGGGCTCCGAAATTTAATTTGAAAAATAAAAAATTATCAAATACAATTGAGCAGAGACACAATTGAGCGTAGACACAGTTGAGCGGGGGACAATTGAGCGTAGACACAATTGAGCGTAGACACAATTGAGCGTGAGACAATTGAGCGGAAGTCAATTGACGGATCTATATGCTTTATACCTTCTGTCATTAGTGTTTTCAATCACACAATGATAATGTTGAAAATAAAAAATGTAAAAAATAATGTTTTATTTAATATATACATACATACGCTACGTACGTGTTTTTGATATTGTATGAATGAATTAAAGAACTCCTTTCACTGAAATATTTCTGGGAACTGGTGTCGCTGTCATGCAGTAAGTAGTGAGGGATTACTTGACACTTCGTTATTGGGTGGAATGGACACACCCCTTAATGCTTAAATACGCCCATATCTAAATACGACTAAATTTATAAGGATGGAAAGCATACTAAACATATTAAATTAAATACTAAAGTAAATTGAATATTTAGACGGGATTAGACTAAACTAAACTAAATTAAATATTAAAGACGGGATTAAATGAAGTTAAAAATATTAGAGACGGAAACATCATTGGATGTATTACTGATACTATTGTTCGGACTGAGATCCTCATC
>VCCN01002880.1:1659326-1679293 GCA_006491835.1 Architeuthis dux
CAAAAAACCCATTGGCTTTGAAGCTCCAATCTTCTGGACAAACAACTGAAGCCGTCTGATTCGAAATGGTCAGTCGTCTGGTCAGTCTGACACTACCGACACCCCCCACCCCCAATGCTCTTACTTTGCTTTGGGTTAGTTTCTGCAAACCAATGGAAACCGCTTTGAAATAATCAAGTGGCTTTTGCATCGCTCTCTCTTTCTTTAAGATTCTCTCTCTCTGAGTGGGGGTAAGGGAGGTGTATGACGTCAAATTCCAGTTGAAATCTTGTGAAGATAATGCAATTAATTATTGAAACAATAGCATAGTAACCGTCAAAAATGACAGGATTATTTATGTGAGTGCGTTTTGGAGCTGTGTTGTTTCATAACACAATTTCATCATGGTCAGACAATAATAAACAATTGTTTGTTTTTTTTTTTGTTTTTTTTCTTAAATCATAAACATTGAGAAGTTAAAAATATCACAGCAAATAATTTATGTAATGATTTTTATGTTAATAAATGGTATGAAAAAACCCAGATCAGGATGTATATTGTACAGCAATCTTGCTGGCCATTATTAGTGGGTTCGGTCCTCAGCATGAGTTGGTATCAGACAATGTGAACTCTTTTTTCACTCCAAAACACTGGACTCTTCCACTCAGTGGTCAAATTTTGCTGATAAAAATACCTCCTACTCACCATTTGAAACTATGGACACTTTAACTGAAATAAATTCAATTTTTTTTTTTCCTCATGAAAGATTTTTCAGGAAGGAAGAAAAAAAAAAAAAAAAAAAAAAAAAAAAAAAAAAAAATTTCATAGAAATTCAAATATATCCTTGAATTTTTTTTATGGATATTAACTAATATATAAATAAGTAGTTTTTGTCCCCAAATTGTTTTTGAAGACGTGCCTTTTCGTTGTAATTACTTTAATGCTTATGTGTGTAAAATCTCTTTCCATTGCTAAAGTGTTCCTTTTCTTTCTTTTTCAGGTAAAATGTTCAAACAAAAATTCAAGTTCTGGCTGGTGATCTTACTTTCCTTCTGCCTGTTGTACAGTCTCCTCGTGACCCCTGACCTTGTATGGCCATATTACGCCCAGTCACAATCTAGTGCCAAGGAGCGACCACTTGTCCACTGGATTGCTTTTTTCTCCAACACCAACTTCTACAAACCTCCGGAAAATCACTCCATGGAGTCCTCCAGAAATTTTGGGCGGACAGTGATGTTTTTTAACGAACCACCACAGAATAGTGGGAATCAATTGAATTCAAATCTAATGTTAAGCAAAACTCCTGGGAATGGTGAAAACTCACAGTTACAACGTCAGAGGATAAATCGTCCCGTATTTAATTACATTCACACGGCAGACAATTGTTCCGATGATGTTGAGCTCTTCATTGCCGTGTGCTCTGCGGCACAGAACCGAGAACAACGGCAGACAATTCGCAACACATGGGGAAGGGATGCCACCAATAATTCTGCAATCAAGCTCGTCTTTTTCGAAGGACGTTCCTTGAATCCCAGCGTACAGGAAGATGTCTCCAAAGAAAGTGTCAAGTACAATGATATTGTACAGGAGGACTTTATTGATCGCTACCAAAACTTGTCGCTCAAGTCGATTGCCTACTTACGTTGGGTGAGTAATCGCTGCAAGAACGTAAAGTTTGTTTTAAAGGCGGACGATGATATGTATGTAAATATTCCGGTGTTAGTCAAGACACTGGCCCAAGAAAATCATTCCACGTTTATAATGGGTTATGTTTTTGAACATGCCCCACCAATGAGATCGAAAGAATCTAAATGGTTCACTTCCATAGACATGTTTTCGGGTAAAGAATACCCACCCTATGTGTCTGGGACTGCATACGTCATTTCGGGGGACCTGATCCCAGACCTTTACAGAGAATCCTTTTACCAGAAGTTGTTCTGGTTGGAAGATGTATTCGTGACTGGCTTCTTGGCACAAGCGATAAATGCCACCAGAATCCACAGTAACAAATTCTCTTTCAGTCAACGGCCGAAGAAAGGCTGTTATTACAAAAACATTATCTCGGGTCACCATGTGTCTCCTCGAAACATGAGAAAGATTTATAGGGAATTGAAAAATCCCAAACTGACTTGTATCTTTCTGTCGAAGAAAGAGAAATTATAGTTTGTTGAAAAAGAAAAGTTTGAAAACAAAGTCCGAGTCCTCCTCAACACTTTTCTCTTTGGTAGAACAAATGTACAATGTCTTTCTTTTTTCATATTTTATTTTGGGGCCCCATTTCAGAAAACTACCATATTTTGCAGCATATAGGACACCCCTAAAATTTAGTATAAAACTAGACAACCCAGTGACCTCTTTGGTCACCCTTTGAGAGAAAATATGCAATTTGATATGACCAGAATGAACCTGTTTTTTTAATTTATGCATTCATGAATAAATGAGGGATACTATTCTATAATTAACATTTTAATTATCTCCCTTGACAAATCTGCGGGAGTGTATAAAGTTGACTATTTTCTCTACTACAGTGATGTTTATATATGCCATTTTGATCGTGTGACTGTTAGGTTTAGTGTAAGCTGGTTAAAGTAGGGACACCATAATTTAACAGACTAGAGGTATTAATTGGGGAACAAACTCCATCCTACTCATACTTCAAGATATAATTTTGGGAGAACAAGGTTAGGTGTGAACCTCTAGGTTAAACTAGTTATACTGTAACAACTAATTAACAATATGAGTATATCCAAACTACTATCAAAGGTGCCAAATGTATATTAAAAAAAATATGAGGGCAGAGGAAGAATCAAAGTTGGGTCAATTATATACACCATTAGTCATAATATGGATAGGGGTGAGCGCAAACGCAGACCCGACGCTTTTATTAAGTTGCAAATAACCTGGATTTCTTTTTTGTATTCAAGTTAGTGCATTTTAAGGGTCCCTTTATTCAATACTTCTGGCTACAATGCACCATTTGGGCTACTTAATGGTCACAAACAGATAATACTATGTCTGATTTTGTTTATGTAGATATGTTGAAAAAAAATATTGAAATTGAGGAAAGTTTTCTACAGCCTACCTGGGGGTCCCACTGGTGGAGATTTGTATATCTCAAACTTGACCTTCACTGTGTAGGACACAGATGTGGGTGATGTTGGGGGGGTAAGATTTCTTTTTTTGGGGGGGGGTCGTCTTATACGCTGCAAAATATGCTTACACATTGACTTGTGATGCAGGAGAAACAGAATTTGGCACGTAATTGCTGATCTTTGACATCAAAAGCGGAGTAACTTGTCTAAAGTCATTAGGAATTGTAAAAGACAATCAAGTTTAATTTCTGGAGATTGAAATTACAAGAGAACTTGGCAATTCTGTAAATAAATTGTAAATAGAAAACGATCTATGATGATAATTGTCGGAAATTAATTGAATTCTAAAGCCAAGAAAGACTTTTGCCAATTCTGGGCTTTCTTTTCTCAGAAGAGAAACAGTTTTTCCAATTTTGATACAATAACTTCTTTTTTTTTTTTTTTCAAATTTATTTATTTTTTATTTATTGTTGGAAAGCAAAAATCTCCAATGCTTATTAATAATCCTGTAAATGGTTGGAGTGAGCTTAAGTGTTTCACATCCTTCGTTTGAAATATTCTTTGAAAATAAATCAACTTTTGTTCATTGAAACACATTGGGGGTCACATGACATTAATCTTGGTCAAATTTGCCCCTTTTTTCTACTCAATTGGAAGGTTTTTATTTCCACTTTTTAAACTCTCTTATGATGTCTGTCTGTGTGTCTGTCATTTTATTTTATCCACCCCTATGGAGTGACTAGATCCCTGGCCTAACAGCTCAGGCGGAGAGACTTACCAAAATTGTGGAGTCACACAACACCTCACATTCCAGGAAACAAGAACTTAAGAGGCCAAAGCTGTATCGAAATAAAGTCACCAAGAGAAGGAAGTCGGCAGTTAATGAGCATCGGTGTTGGCATTCATGGATGAATTCTTTTATTTGTAAAAAAAACAAAAAAAACGAAATAAATAAATCTCTGTAAACTTTTCTCAATAAGCTTGATTCTTTAATAATCATTATTGTCTACCCCGATCTGAATTTTTCATTTGGAGATCTAAGATATTTTTGCTGGGAGTATATCTTCAGTGATATCCTTTATTTTTGATCATCTCACTAAATTTATTAGGCATTCTGTTCACTGCTAAGATTACCAGCTTCAATATGGACATGAGGAAGACCAGAGAATATAGAGATTGAAATAACAAAGATGTGGATATTGATTTGAAGATGGAAAAATGACAGAATAATGTGAACAGAACCAGTAACGCTTCAATGAATAAGGTTGTTTTTTTTTTTTTTAAACAATTTACCAAAAAATGCAAGGGTGGTAATTTTAATCAGTTACTCCCCTTGAATTTTAAGAGTTAAAATACACTTCCAAAATTTTTTTTTTTATTATATAGCTGTCTGTCTTCTTGAAAAGAAATCGATGAATGCTGACATGACAAATCAATGGCTTTATTTATTTATTTTTGCATTCAATTCACTGCCATATGCAAAACCCCTTCCCCATTTCTTTTTCAGCTGCTGCTAAATTATGGTGTATTTTTTTTCTTTTATAGAAAACATTGATTCTGAGATTGGGAAATATCCTACACTTAAAACTTAATCTAGAGACCCTTGAATACAGAAGAAAACGTGCTGACCTACTAGAAGTCTATAGAATCCAGAACAACATACATAGGCATTTTGAGCAATGAACATCAGTGTCCACTCTATCTGCAGTAAAACCAGCCATAAACTACAAATTCAGACCGCCACTGTTTAGAAAATTTCTCTCTGCAAGAGTGGCAAACACATGGAACAGCCTAAGTGAAAAGACGGTCACATCCGAGAATATCAATATTTTTAAAAAAATAATCTTTCTGATATGGGACATACCAAATTTAACTTTTTCTTATTAGTTTACCCCCCCCCACAATATAATGGTGGATAATGTTATTGTCATAAAAATCTGCCAGTCCCAAACACTTTATTCAAAGTGAAATAAAAATTCATTTAAAAAAATCAATGTATTAATATTTATAATGTAAAGTTGTTAATTAACAAATTTAATAACCTAATGTTCCAATGTTAATATCCTTTGCTTAACTCTTTCCTCCCTACTAGCCATGTTTGATAAGTTCCCTGACTGCCTTGACTAACCATGTGCAGTAAATAAATTGCTATATCTCTTAATATTAAATGTACTTACATTGAGAATAATCACTGAAAATTTTGTATCACTTCCAAGTCTGCTATCGATTGATTGGCATTATGATTTAAACTTTTTAAATTTTTAAATATGTTAATTTATTATTGAAAATAATCTATAAACTGCTTAGTGATATCAGGTAATTTGGTTCAGGAATGTCTGTAAAATCATCAATGTTTACATTCTGCAAGCGATCAGTCCAAGCCAAATGGATTGCGACTTCCATTGTTTACGAGATTGTAATTTTCAACCTTGGAATGACTCGAGTCATCAACATCGGATATGTTGATAGAATCTTGTAAAATATTTCTTTGAGCAGTTTGTACAATTTCATGTGAAAATTCCTCAAATTCCGAATCGCTAAAGTCAGTAGAATCCATTTTTAGATTGCCATATGCATGCGTTTCTTTTATTGTTACACAATAAATGAAGGGAGAAATAGGTTACGTTTCCCTATATGGATTCATAAACTTCATTTTGATTGGTTGACATTCTAGAGGCTCCCCTACAGACCACTAATTTGACTAATCAGTTGATTTAACAAACGCTACACTTCACAACTGTAGTCTTTCTCAGGGAAAGAATGTAAACACGATACCAATCAGGCCACAAGTGAAATTTTTTTTTTTTTTCACAAAAGTACAGAGGAGCCACTCCTGTACTTTTGTTTACATTTTCAGAAAATAATTTTCTCATTATAAAAAATGTATAATCCTTTCAAAGCAGAAAAAGATTTGTCCAAATTTAATCTTGGTTTGTCAGTTGAATGCCATTTGTTGTTCATTGGAAGATAGCATAAAAAGCAAAACCCTCTGTTTCAATTGGAAATCTTAGGTTGCTCGTCAAAAAGAAATGCAGGCTTTCATCCAGCTCCCCGCAAGTTTAGGATGTGACCTTATGAGTACATGTGGGTAGTGAAATGACAAAATACCACCTGACAGCCCTCTGGAACTACACATTCAGTTTTGTTTTTAGGCCAAAAGACTGAGTTTGTGTAAGAAAATGCAGGTAGCATTTTGAAGAGAAAATAAACAAATCTTTCATTTCTGCAGACTGCCATTTTCTGCATTTCTCCTGCAAGCCTTTGTCCCTGGAAGAGGCAACCTTTAGATAACACAAGACCCAATTTCATGGTTTTAGCTCAATGTTTAGTCAGTTTTTGTATCTGGCCTGCAGGACAACCCCCAATGCTCCAAGTGTCATATCTGCTGAAATCTAATAAATCTCAAACGGAGAAGTGAAAATGAACAGATGTACTTATCTCTCTAATCAACATTTACAGAAATTAAAAAGTACCTTATTTTATACATGTTTTTCCTCTTATTTTAAACCTTTTTTCTATTTGAGTTTTTACACGAGGTCAAGTGACAGCAACTGTCCTCAGTCTTCTTGCTGATTTCAATGATGTTCATGTCTGAATAGTTTCAATTCTTCCAACTTCAAGTGCTCCAATAATGATGGGTAGAAACATCACCTTCATAGTTCAATTATCCAGCTTTTCATCCTGTCATTTGCTGGAACAGCCACATCCACTGACATCTCTTTATTCACAATGGTTTGGTCTGGATAGAATAACCCATTTAGATTTCAAAGAATAACAGCTTCTGCCTCTATAGTTTTCAGAAGGGTCATTAACATTCAAGTTTTTCGGATGAAAACGTTGCTACCATTGCAGAGAAAAAAAAAAAGTTCTCACATTTGGATATTACACCTGAAGGCCATAGAATGGATTGGCCAAAACATGTTAACAAGTATTTCAATTGTCTGAAAAACTCTTTAAATAACAGCTGTTTCCTACTAATCTGCATGGTGAAATCCCAGTGGATCACTGTTCCCACCCACATTTATTCCTTCTGAGCTAATCCATCCACATATATATATAAAATGCAAAATATATTTTTGGAGAGGTGTAACACTTTTCAAGGCAGGGCACATGAATACTGATCGTAGGCAGAAGTGCTGACCCATATGGAAATAATCCAAGGTACTATGCTAGTTTTATAATAAACTAGAACTCTAAAAATACTGGTCCTGAATGAAGCCTAACATCCCATTGAGATCACTACGGAGAAAGAAATCAATAGAGTTTTTCATGCAGATTACAGAAAACAAAACCAGATTGATTGATTTATTTATTCAAGAGATTTGGCAAGAGAAAAAGACAATTGAATGTTTGGACTTTCAACCAATAAAATATTCTTTATGAAAAACAATTGTTTTTTTTCCATTGATGATTTCAAAGGGCACTTTCTGTAAGAGCAGACGGAAACAAAACCAAACAGATTGTTTGGTAGGTAGGTCGGGGGAAAAGTAGCCTTTTCTTTTCTTAGGGTTTAAGAAAAAAAAATTAAAATTCCTAGCCGAAACTTCTGTCTTGAACATTTACGATTTTATAAAAAGAAATCAAATATTTGATTGAATTACTTTTTCATTCATCCGCAATTTAAATTTGCTCTGGCAAAAGATTGTATTGCACTAATCTTCCACGTGGAGAGGGCTAGCTTGCCTTGAAAATCAGCATTCAGAAGAGTCCTGTCTTTTTAAGAGGGCTTGAACACCAACCTCTTGGAACCAGTGATAAATATGCAGTTATCTCACCCACCGAGAAAACCCCACTTTTCTTCTTTTTTTTTTTAAGGCATTGTTTTGTTGAATATATTTTCATTTTCAAGATTTTGATTGTTTGAAGTTTTTATTAAAAAAGTGGTCGGTTGAATGATATTTTTGTGTCTGAATTTCTTAGATGAGGAATTACCATTATTATACACTGATTTAGGGAGGTGCGAGTGGCTGAGTGGTTAATGGTACGGAGAATGGGATCGTTGAGACAGGTTGTTTTCACTTTGCACTAATACTCTTGGGAAAGGCATATATCAATATCTTCAACCCCCCTGCAAAACGTCAAGGGGAAGTCCATCACCCCCACCATGTCTTAGGCCTTCCCCAAGTAAGTGTATGTCCAACAACGGACCTTTAAAAAAAGCTGAAAATAACATTTTTTTAAATTAAAAAAAACAAAAACAAACAGAAACACTGATTTACTCAGACTAGTGTCCTAATCTTGATTGTTATAGTCACAACATTTTGACTGCTGTACCCTCCAGCCTATTTCAGGTGTCTGTTCTCATTCCCAGCCGGTTACCAACTATAACTATGGATTTAAATAGAGGGCTTGGTTAGAAATTCCCTGAAGGTTACCAACCATGATAGATGCCCGAAGAAGACCAGAAGGTACAACGGCCGAAATGTGACTATAACAACCAAAATAAGGAAACCATTCTGAGTAAATCAGTGTATAATATTGGCAATGTCTGTAAATAATCTTGGTCAGTCCACATGAACATTTTTTATATTTTTCAACTTTTTTTTTTTTAAGTAAAAATCATGACACATTACACACAAAGGAAATATTTGAAAGAATAAATCCGATACATTTTTTGGAAAAAGAAATGTTTTTTAAAAAAAAAAAAAAAAAAAAAAAAAAAGATCCAAAATAGTCATTTTCAAACACTGAACTTTGGTGGGAAACCTTTTTTGAAATTAAGGAGTCAGCCTCTTTGGGTCACGGGGATAGAGGGACGTTTTCCTAATATTGTCCAGTCCTAAGTAAAGCATAGTTACACGCTCACAACCTGGAAGAGAAAAGAAGACAAATAGAAATATATGGAAAACTGAAGTCGTAGTGAAGAATGAACGATTCAAGAACGAACAAATAATTCTGATTCTACAAGTTTGACATTTGAACTACTATCTTTCAGCAGAAAAGTTTGAAAAGAAAGAAAAAAATCTTACCGATTCCGCCCCCAGCATGGGGTGGAGCTCCGTAGCGGAAGGAATCGACGTAGGACTTGATTTTCTCCAAATCTGGAAAAAGATTTTGAGAATTGACCTCCAAACAAAATTGACAATGAACATTTACACAAGTGGGAAAAAGACAAAAGAATTATTGAAGAGAGCAGCCATGGGCAAACTGCTGACTGAGGGGTGCATGCAACCTTTTTGACTTTGAATGGCACGCTTAATTCCATGAGGAAAATAACGTCTTATTAAAATTTCATCTAAGAAAAAGGGAAACTTTTTTTGAAGAAATGAGAAAATTCCAGGATAAGTGGACAAATGATTACTTTGTTGTTGAAGTAAAAAAACAGACCAGTGTGTCTAATATATTCTGAATCCCACTCCGCATTTAAAGAATTTAACGCTAAACATTCCGGGTATGATACATTTAAAGGAGATATTACAAGGCTTAATATTGAAACACTAGAAAAACAGATTGGTAGCCTAAGTAAGCTTTTTTCTAAAATTATTCTGACGGTGAATTTTTGAATTTGTGGCCCGGTTTATGATTAGCAATATCTCATGCAGCCTGCTGCTCGAAAAAAGGTTGCCCATGCATGGAATAGAGCATCGTTTTCAAATGGTTCTTCGGACGATTGAACTCCTTGTTGTTTGTGTTGTAAACACAATGTTTTGGCCGATCCATTCTTCGGCCCTCTTCAGGTGTAAAATCCGAGTGTGATGGGGTAAACAGAAGTTTTGTTTTTAAAGTGAGGATAACGATAACACAGAGCCCGTGTGTTTCTGTGTCTTTGTCTTGTCGGGTTTAGGACTGTTGAGAAGCATCTGAAGAACCATTTGAATATTAATGACCATTCTCAAAACTATAGAAAAGAGCATAGTTTGTTGTGCTGCACATTTCACACACAGCATGTTTGGATTAATTAAGTAAATTGAACTGTACACCACTTATTTGAGTAAGCAATTCCCAATGGGGAAAGAAACAATTTGCATTAAAACGGATTGGTTTTTAGATCAGAACAACATCCATTTGGGTAAGAATTCAGTTAATATTGGTTATGTTGACATAGAATTAACTTTGTAAATGCTAATAGAATGGTAATGATTAAACCATGCATACTTCCACTCACACCGTCTGTATACATCTATTAGTAAATAGTACGAATTGGAAATCAAGAATAAGCTCTCAGGGAGATTTAAGCTCATTCTCCTTTTGCCCCATGAAGCTTGGTTATCAGTACCAACTTCTCATACTGATTGAGCTACAGGAACCCTGCAGTTGGCAGATCAAATCTAACCTGTAAACCTACCCTTCCATTTCCCCCCCTGATCTCTCCGCACCATATCTGTTATTAGTAAACAGCCAGGTTCGAAATTCAAATCTCACATTCTGATCCATGCAATTTACTGACAGATGTAGACTGACTCTTGAATGGTTGCAATGAAAAGTAGATGAAAGAAATAGTCAAAAATAATGGCTGACAATGCTTCATTTAATAATAAAAAATCAAAAAAATCAATATAATGTAGCTATTAATACTACTAATGTATAAATTCGTAGATATATAAGTCTTGTCAGTTTGGCTCAGTTAGCAAGAGAGCCACCTAGCAATCACTTGGTTGTGATTTCAAATCACAGTAGGGAAATGTTAATTTTATATATCAGTTTGTTTAACGTGACGGGATAGACAAACAGTGAAGAGTTTACTCCCCTAAATTAAGTGAGGATTTTTCTTATAGGGGAAAAAAAAACAAAGTTTAACAAAAAACGTTTTTGTTTGTTATAAAATAGCAGAGAGTTAAGCAGAGCAGGACTTGTAAGGCACATCTATGAATCAGACGCACAGAATTCAGTTAACAAACTAACAGGATTTCTCTTTCTAATCATAAAATTTGAGCAGAAACGAGAAATGATTACTTCATACCGCATGAGGTTAACAATTATTTCAAGACGGAGCTTACCAATTCCATGTACTTTAGCCCGAGCTGTCAGTAAGTCAGCATCGTGGATCCTCTGAGCGCCAGACAGAATTTCTTCACCTCTCATGAACATATCATATGAATTGGAGGATATCTGAAAAAAAAAAAAAAAATTTAAAAATGTTTTCATAATTAATAAATTTGAGTCGGATAAAAAGCAAAAAACAGCAAAACAGTTTTGGTGGGTCAGATGCCAATATAAACAAAGAGCCCAAGCAGCACAACTTGAACCAGGATCTTCTTCACTACCTCTTTGCTATAGGGATCTTTCTTTTTTTGCTTTACTTATACCGTAAATATACAGGCTCATCAAATCTCTGGTGCTCTTCATCCTGCTGTATGGAAACTGCTGACAAATCCAGGCATTCGATACAAAATGCCTAAGAAAGCTACTCCGCATTTCTTACTTGGAGCACAAGACCAAAGAATATGTGAGGAGTAAGGTCAAGAGCCTTGTGGGTCCCCGGGAACTTCTCGCTAACGTGAAGTGACTGAAGCTGACATTTTGAAAACTTTTTTTTTAATCCTGTATCCCAGTGCAGGGTTGTTGGGGTACCATAGATGGTGTATCATGGGCGAGATAGCACAACGGAGCCCATCCTTCTTCAGGCTAGTTTGGAATCCTAGACTGGTTGCCAACCATAACTAAAGAGTCCAGTCGGCCCTACTATTTACTCATAGAAGGATAGAGAAAAGATGGATTCATGCTTTTCTCAAGGGCATTACTACAAGAGAACACAACCTGCCTCAGCTGGAGCTTGAATTCGGCTCACTGTTAACTGTCTGGCCACACCACACTTCAAATTTAAGCAATCTTAAAAGAGAGAAATTTCAAATTCATCATCAAATTTGAATGACGGCTGCTACGAGAAAAGAAAAAAGTCTGAAACACACAAGTGGATGGATGTTGAGAAAATGAGTAATCTGTGAAAAAAAAAAAAAAAAAAAAAAAAAAAAAAAAAAAAAAAATCGATGCTACTCACTGGGTTGTTGGGATCAGGCATTGTGTAGAATGGCCGGATGGCGAGTGGGTATTTATCCAAGATATAAAAGTCTGTGTCGTACTAGAAACAAAGAAAATGTCTGTTAAATTTTTTTCTTTATTCAAGATGCAATAAATGATAGAAAATGCAAATCCTAAGACAAACAGAAATACTGTATAAAATCGTGTAATGTTCGACCCTCTTTTTTAGCCCAAATCATGGGTTTAGCATATACTCTGTGTAATGTTCGAGTCTGGATTTTAAAGTTACCAATAGATTCAGTCCATTGAATTATGAAAATTCAAATTACTACATGTTTTCCCCTCAGCCTAATGCATTTTTGATGGTAGTTCATTGTCAATAAGGAGGTGGAGGAGGAGGAGGAATCACATCAGCTAATGAAAGGTATACAGTACACAATGCAAATGGCCGCCACCATGGCCATTGTTTGTTTACATTTAAACTCTGCTGACTATCTTATTAATCGTATACCAATAATAGGATATTAAATTAATAAAATAACCTATCATATAATGGGATAAAGTAAAACAACATTTGTAATAACATTACCTTTATTTTATATGAAACAGGACTTTCTAAGCCCCAAATATTTACTGTTTCAAAAGCATACCTTGTGTAATGTTCGTCCCCCTAATTATAGTTTAAAAACTTGATCTTAAAAAGTCAAACATTACACGAGTGTATATGGTATCTTTAATCCATCAATTAAACTACAAAATAAAAATCCAGAGCAGAAATTTGAAAAACAAAAAAACTCATAAACCAAGGGAGATAACCAGGAGAGGAAAGACGAAAATTAACAACACAAACAATATAACACACTTAAAAAAATAAATCCAGAATGAAAAAAAAAGATCCATAAACTTTGGAGCCTGTGTACTTGAAGGCTCAAGCCATAAAGCCAAGGAATCATTAGGAATTGCAAACAATCAGCCCAAAATGCCTTTGGAGAAAGGGTCTTTCTAAGTATGAACAAAGATTTTCACCGGAAAATCGACACCCGATTTTAAAAACATAATTAAAAATTTTTAAATTCCGTTCAATTTTTAAAGAAAAACGGGGGTTGTTTTTGAGATTCTGATATGAAGTTTTTTCTATTGTTCATAGATTTTATTATTAGTTTTAACTCTATTCATTCCATTTTATCCCATTTTCTATTCTGGAGTAACGTAGCTTAATTTAATGGTTGGAGGATTGATCAGAATCGGCTAAAAAACATTGTGATAAAAGCAACAAGAAAAAACAAAAAAAATGAAAAAGCCAGTGAAACTAATATGTGTAATAATAAAAAGAGGATCTCGGAATAACTTGAGAGTATCACCAGGTCAGGTAAATTTATCACAAGTTAATTCTATTGTGATGGAATACATTGCCTAACATTATTTATATTATTATTTATACATTATAACCCACACAGGGTTACGGTAATGGAAAAGTATACACTACTAATATTTAGCAATGAAAAAGTACTAATGGATAAGTATGCAGTACTAGTATTTACCAACAATGTATTGGCTCGCTATGTCATTACCTTGCAATGAATTTACCATGATGTAATTACCTACAATGATATTACTGTGAATCAAGTATGACTATGACTACTACTATGACTTAGTCAACAATAGAATAAAATCAGAAAAAACATTGAACCAGCTTAGCTTAAATGGTAAAGCAGTCACATGATGTGACAAGTAAAGCATTGTCACATGATATGACAAGGTCCCAATGCATGGAATACAAGTTTAAGTCTCTTGTGGAACTATTTCATTATTCTAAATTCCTGCAGTTTAAGATAAAAGCTGAAGAATAGATGGAATGAAAACAAGATAGAAAGCAACAAAACGAAAAAGAAAAAACTTGTCAAGAAAATACCTGGAATAAGTAAAGTAATTCATCCTTACGGATTCTGAAATGAAGTACGTATTTAACAGAATGGATTGGCTAAAAATCATTCAGATAAAAATACAGAGGAAGTCGGTTATTATAATCATGGATAAGGTTATCAAACAGTTATTGTGATCAAAATCAGTTGGTCACAAACGCTATTTAAAATAAATTTCATATTAATTTTGGTACACATACAATAGTAGGGTCCAAAGATTTAAAACAGAAAAGTTATTCCCCTTGGATATACAGACATTTCTATAAATTATCTCCCTTTACTTTCGCTTTTTAGAATACATTTTGCATCAATCGTTATTTACTGCTAATTACTAATAATGGTTACACACAAGTATTTCATTGAAAATTATTTTACATGACAATTATGGCAGGCTGCTCCACACACCATAAAGTCCGGCCCCTTTCAAACATGCACCTTTGAAATGGGCACTGCAGTAGAAATAATGAATTTGAATTCATAACAATGAATGTAAATAGTTCCAATTTGTATATCCTTTGCTTAATGTTATCAGCCTGTTCTTGTTATCTTAAAGATCCTGTCCCAAAGTGATCACAATAAGCGGCTTCCTCTGTAAATGGAAAAACAGCAAATGTGATATTAATAAATCTGCGATGGGATGTTAGAGACAAACAATAAATTCATTTAAAATCCAGTCATTTTTCCCCCTTAAATCTTGCCATTCGAAACTGACCTTGGCTTTTACTAATTTTCCCAACAATTTTTCATTGGGCGTCGAGAGATCTTCTTCATCACCCATTTCGACTCCATTGTTACGCAACATCTCAACTGCTTCGGGATATTCAAGACGAAGACTACAAAATAAGAAAACGGTTTCACATTATTCAATCACCAACAAAACACGACTCAACATGATTGCAATGGGAAAGAATTTATGATCAAACACTTTTTTGAAAATCTATTTTAAAAAATAAGCAATGAATTTGGATTACTTAAACATCCTCCCACTAGAGGGGCCATTTGAACACCCACCCAGCAAATTTTGTCAATTGAACATCTCTCCTGCTAAAGTAGTCTAAGGTGAAGGATGTTTAATTGTAAACCATCAGAATTTAGGGAAAGTTAAGGAAACCAGGAAAGACATAGGAATTAATTTATTTTATTAATAAAGTTAAAGATCTTGTTCCCTCATGAATACATACATTTTTAAATGCTTTATTTTATTGACAAATTTAAAGATATTGTTCACTCATATGAATACATACATTTTTAAATGCTTTATTTTATTGACAAATTTAAAGATATTGTTCACTCATATGAATACATAAATTTTTAAATGCTTTATCGCCAAATCTGTCAATCCACATAAATTCTTGTAGGTATTCCTTTAAAAGTGGCGCGTACAGCTTAATTCTAGACTTTTACTTGTTCCAATATGACTCGATAGTCTATCCATGCATTCCATCCAAAGGGTTCACAGAAGTCACTGAATGATTAACAGTTTTATATTTAAGCCCGATGCTGTGACAATGTTTTGAGAGATAATTTTAACATACCCCCCTTGAAAGGGATCATTTTAACATTCTCCCCCTAAACCAGTCTGGGGGGTGATTCATTCATTTGTGATCAATTGTCAAGCTGGGGAAAAGATCCTATAAGTTGATCACGCATCTGAGAATTTTCTGAGCCAGATTGATAAGTTATAAAGAAAACTTTCCAGTTATTTTACACAATTATTATGGGCATTGGTAAGCGAGTCACTTGCTTACCCCCCACCCCCCATTAACTATGGATGACAACAATTTCAATCATTGCAGTTCTATGACTAACTCAATAAAATTTCTGTTTTATTGTAATTGATGGCAGCACAGTTCTATCTGCGAGTCAGGGCTTTTATCTTGCAATGGATAACTATGACACGTGCCACCTTACACAAACGATGGGTAAATCACTTCAAACAATAAAGTGAAACAGAAATGGCCGAGAAAAATCTCACCTTGGTTCCAAGAATTTAAATGGTTCTGCTGGAAACTGTTTATAAATTGTTGCAATTTCTTCAGCAAATCTGAAAAGACAGAAAGAAGCAAATCTTGAGAAAAAATAAAAACAAAACTGTTAGAAGAGGTGCTTCAATTATTATGTGTTGTTTATTCAGACTAATTATCTAGTCTTTGTTGTCACAGGGAAAATGCTTTTTTCGTTTTGATTGGATTTAAATCAGTATGATTTAAATCAAACAACCCTGATTAACAGCCTTTTTTCTTTTTACTTTTCCAGATTTCCCCCCTTTTTCCTTCTCATTCCCGCCCCCTTCCCTTTCCGAGGAACAAACTCACCGAGTGGCATTTGCCACTCAGTCACTTTTTTGAGCCCTGCTGGTCAGAACATTATGATCATAACAATAAAAGTGAGGATGCTCATCAAATAATGTTAAAAAATCATCTTGGCAAAATCTGGACATCAGGTTCCATTTAGACAGAGGGAGTCTGTTCTTTTGCAAAGACAGAAGAAAGTCAAAGAACTAAAAAGAAAAAAAAAGGGCTCTAATACAAATAATAAGAGAATAAGAAAGCTTTAAAAACAAACACTTACTCATCTTGAAGTCCTTTAAAGATAGACACAAACAAGGCACCAATAGTGTCAATCACTTCATGATAATGGTATTTGAAAGCCATCTCCAAGTCAAGTCCAACAAACTCGGTCAAGTGACGATGCGTGTTGGAATCTTCAGCACGGAAAACTAAAAGACGAGAAATTCTTGGTGAGAAAAGATTGAAAAGAAATTCTCAAAGAATTTGAAAAACAAAGAAAGTTTATAAAAAATGGATTTTCCAAATTGTAACAGACTAGGCTTAAATTATTAATTGCAAAATTAATTTCTTGACTGATTTACAAGATGGGAATTTTAGAATTATGTAATTCACTAATTCTCAACCTTTTTGCAACTGGATCGCATATTACTGAATGGAATGTGAGCCAGATAAATGCTGTAAAAAAGCTTGAAATATGGGAATTATCCATTTAAATACATCTACTTATATTTTGCTTAAAATCAATGAATAACCCATGCTAGAAAATCATTTGCCCTTAGCCAACTATGCCAATTAGTAATCAAAGAACTCAATTTAGTCACAATTTCAATCAAGGCATCTTTTGAATCTATTAAAAAAAAACCAAACATTTTTCAAAAACATAAACAGTAAGCATAGTATCCCAATATTTGTTTTCGGGCTGGTCAAAATCCCTTTGCAGGCTGAGTATTCTCAGACAAAAAATGATGATGGTATGTTAGGCTGAGTCGTTGGAGGTTGGGGTGGTGGGAGGTACAGGAGACTGGGGTGTAGGAGAGAAGAAGAAGAGGGTGTGCGCTGTCTCTGTAACGACTCACTGCAAAACAAACGTTGAATGTTATTTTTGCTTTGTGCCTTTTTTCGTAACAGTAAAAACGTGGCGTAAAGCAAACTTTCAAAAAGCAGAGGATACCTGAAATGAGAAACTGGGAAGCAAATGAGAAAAAAAGCAGTATCAACTCACCTGCTCCAACAGTGAAGACTTTGTCAAAGTCAGAACAAATTGCCATTTGCTTGTAAAGCTGTGGTGACTGGGCCAAATAGGCTGAAGTTTTGAAGTAGGTAACTTCAAACACATTGGCTCCACCTTCAGAAGCAGCTGCGAGAGGAGGAGGAGGAAGAAAGAAGAAAAGATGTCAGAATGGAAAGAGATATTCATTTTACATTCGATTAAATGACAAGACAAATCATTCCAAGAAAAAGAATTGGCAGTAAAAGGGAAATAATAAAAAAAACTATAAAGCATTAGTGAGCGCATACCTCTGCCAATACCATTCTAAATGAAATTCAGTTCATATATAGCTACGATACAGGTAGGTAGTTGTATGAATTTCAATTTTCTATATTTTGGACTATTGTCTTAACATATAAAAAAATATCTTGCTATTGAAAATAAATTCCTGGATCAGCCCAGAAAATTTAATCAATTCTTCCTTAACCTACACTTCCACAAAATTTAATTGAGAACTTTTGGAGATATTGTGTGGACAGACAGACAAAAATCAGTGAATACATATACCTCTTATTTGATAAAAATGTCAAAAGGTTTTTTTTGTTATAAAAATGCCTCCAAAATTTTAAAATTGAAAGCAAATATTTTGCTGATTTCTTAGATAACAAACAATAAAAGAGGTTCTGCTTCATCTATCAATTCATCTAACCAAAAAATATTTGTTGAAAGTTATTTTGATTCTTCCATATTCAGTTTTCAGATTTCAAAACTTTTAACCTGAAAGGAAAACCATTTTCTCTCCCCAAATCAAAATATTTGTGAGATAAGCTTGTCTTCTGGTCGACTAAAATCTGATTCTTCAGGCAGTTGGAGTTAAAATGAAAGCTCTAATTTTTAACAGAAAAATTAAAATCATTTGTAGAAGATCAAATGAGAAAGGGATTTTTATACAATAATATTTTTCCATTTTATATTAAAGCAAATTTTGGCAAAAAAACCCAAATCATTTTGAGATGACAAAATGGCAGAAAGAGATTCGATTTTTTTTCCTAAAGAAGTCTAAGGGAAATAAATCTTGAACAGCAAGTCAAATTTTATGGACCAAGAATAACTATAATTTAAAAAATTAAGATTTGCATTATTTCACAGCATTTAAAATATTTTAACTAGAATCTCAATTATAGACATTAATAAATGCATAAGAAAATATATATCACAAAAATTACCAACTGAAAATACATCGAACAGATGTAATAGGGGCTGGCATTTAATGTGTGAGTATTTTAGAAATGTTTATACTTGTGTGGTAAGCTAGTTTCTTTTAATAGGTTGTTTTTAAACATTAATAGAAAGAGTTTACTGTTTTATCTGAAAGGGAGTTCCAGTATGAAAAGGATCTTGATGTCAAGAATCTGTCTCTAATAGCAGGTGTATTTGGTATTTGTGACTTCTGTTTGTTGTTCTTAGTATTTTTTGTAGCACAAGTGTTTGCATATCTTACAGTGAGTATCTGTGTCCATTTCTACCATGTGTTATTTTGTAAATGTGTTTCAGGTCACTTCCCAATTGTATTGTAGAGTGGGAAGCTGTAGTATTCTGTGGCTGTCTACATATGGCAGGTCTTTTAGTTGTGGCACCAGTTTGGTAGCTCTCCTTTGTAAACATTTCTTAGTATTTTTTGGTGTGTGTAGACCAGATAATGTTTGCATATTCTACATGTGGTCTGACCCGGGTTTTGTAAAGTATTTTGAATATAGTGGTATCCATATATTTGAATATAGTGGTGTCCAGATATTTGAATATAGTGGTGTCCAGATATTTGAATGTGCATCGGATTATACCAAGCATCTGGTTTGCTTTGTTGATCTTTTCTCCTATATATTTATTTAAGTTTCTCTACTCATCTACTATCACCCCTAGGCCCTTTTCTTCAGTTACTTGAATTTTATGCAATATTAATTACACTTAAATCTGAAGCTTATTGATTAATACTATATACACAATAAAGTACGGACCATTTATCCGGCAAGCTAGGGATCAGAGGTGACCCAGATTTCTGGACCAAGGCTTATAATATACATAAAATAAACAATGAAAAGTAAATAACAAAATTGAATTTAACAGATACAAATGAATACACTTTTAAAACATTTGATCTTTGTCAACTTAAAATTCTTAAAATACTGAATATAAACTGAGAAGTAAATGAAGAAAAGTAAAGAACGAAACTGTTGGTAACATAAGAAAATTATTCCACTTAAAAAAACTGGGTCTGTTTAATCAATATTAATCCACTATTAATATCACATTCAAAACTAGCCAGCTACAAAAATAGCTGGTTTTCTAGTAATTCCAGTTTTTGGGAAGGTGGATAAATAAGCCTGGTACTGTAGTTTGAATTCTACCTCTGCACTTATTGCAGCCTATGACACAAGGTCATTCATACCAACCAAGGAAACTCAGCCAAGCTGCAAACACCAGGAAATGTCCCCGCTCTCAATCATTTTTAATGCAATGGGGAGACACTACTTGAGGAACAGCTCCCTATGCTCGT
>VCCN01002880.1:1688661-1699491 GCA_006491835.1 Architeuthis dux
GTTGCAGTTTTAACTCTTCTATCAATGTCACTGTAGATCTCAACATTTGCCACGAAAGATCTTGTCTCGTGAAACTCGTCTAACTTGAATCATTTACAGGAACAAAATGATGATTTTTCTGTGTTTCAGCAACTGTATGTCCTTGCTCAAATCTTATTTCCTGTACTTCCCTCTCAGCTTGTATCTTTTCTGATGACATAAAAAGAAGGTAATTCCACACACTTTATTTTGGCAGAATTCAAAGAGGTCAGCAGGTGTCAGAATTTGACCAGTTATTGGTCTCTGTAAGCTTGCACGAGCAGCCAATCTCTTTACTGTACCTCCTACACCATCACAAGCTGATTTTCCATGACTGGTAGCCAAAAAAATCCATTCAGCTGTTATGCCATCAAAATCTTCCTTGTGATAACAAAGGTTCAGGAAATTTTCATAATTTTTGTATTGGCCCACTGAACCATCACTGAAGTAGTAAATATGCTTTATCGTTTGAAGGTTTTCTTTCAGAAATCCAATCAATTTCTTTAGAAAGACATGGATTGCAACTAGAGTCCCCCTCTAAAAAACCCACAAAATGTAATGTTTCTCAAAACTGACAAAATTCCGGAGCTATTTAAGGTGTTATGGATTGAAAGCACAGAAATTTCCATCTGCAAAGCATTTCTTTCCACATATTTATTGATAAAAATAAATGTCAGCATTAGGACCGAACCCTGCTGAAATCCATGGAATCATCCGCAAGATAACCTAGGTAAAGAAAAAATATAAATAAGAAACCTAAACAATCCCAACTAATCATAAAATAAACTTGAAAACCAAAATGTATTGTTATATATTTCTTTTGATAAGTCAACATTGGTACCTGCAAACCAATTTGACTCAAAATCGATGTGACAAAAGAAGGCCAAAACATTTAGAAAAAATAATTTTATTATAATAAATATTTGTCTCATTCGTAAGAATGTATTTAAATATGTAATGTAATGTTTTGGTCGTAAATTTACTAATATAATTTATTGTAGCTTTATTTTTTAAAGTCTGTTGCAAGAAAGTTACGACTGAAATGCAAGTAAAAAATGCAGGATCATGTATTACTTGAATAGTTTTGATATTTTAAATGTATTTTCATTTTTACATTTATTTGTAAAAGTACATTTTTGTATTTGGACCCCACAGAGCAGAAAATCTTAGATCCGTCACTGTTTATATGAAATTTTGTCCAGAGTAGGTATTATTTTTGGTTGGTCCAGATAATATGATCTGGTGTATGTCTTCTGTTTTCAATTTCTTTGATTATGTATAATTTTTTTTACTGTACTCTCTTATCAATTAATTTTACAGCTAAAAAGCTGCGACTTATTACTGTAAAAATGTGTTATTTTTCACATATTTATTAATTGAAAATATCAACTAAAAAACAAAAAGTCTAAAAAAAAGTACTCACTTGGGAAGATTTATTTAGGTTCACTTCGTAAAATCATGTATTGTAGCGGACAATTCTTGCTTATAAGTTAAGTTTAAAATCGCTATGAAAAAAGGGAAGAAGCAAGCCAACTCCGTGAAAGACAAGTTTATGTGTGTGTGTGTGTGTGTGTGTGTGTGCATGCAGGCTTTTTACTACTACTACTACTAATAATAATTACTATTGTCATATTGACGAAAAATTGCCAGAACTTGTATAAGAATCAATTTTATTGTAACAAAAATTATTGCCATTCATAAGAAGAATTAATGGAGAAAATTTTAATATAAAAATCATTTCTTTCCAATATTTAGAACCAGAGATTAGCTGGAAAATGACCACAAATCATCTCTGAGGTCAACATCACATAGCCTATGCGGGAAGTTGACCTCTGCTCAGTCTACATGCAGAATATTAGGTTGATAGTCCTTGTAGTTTTAGCAGAGATGAGGCACGGACAAACAGAGGGCTCAAATATTAGTATTGATATATATATTTTTCTTTCAAGTCAACTTGAATGATATCCAAATATTGATCAGTGTGGGAATGTAATAATAGATACATAATGCAGTGGAAGAATAAATGCAAGCACAGAATAGAATATGAGCACTTCACACATATACATATAAACAGATAGATAAAAGGCACATGGCTGATTCCATTTGCTAATAGATATTGATTTGTCATCTCATGTAAAATTGATTATCAACCTGCAGCAGATTGAAAAAAAAAAAAGAAATAGATAGAATCAATGCCACGTTGCAATCAGGAGACAAAAAAAGCCATTTGTATTCAGTGAGGGAGACATTTTACAGGTTGGTGAACGACTGTTCATTAGGGAGAATCTTCTCAGACACAACTGATATTTTTTACCCCAAAACCATATGCACAGTTAAAGGGACATAATTTCTAGGATCAGAGTTATTCCCCTTGATTCCTTGTCCATAAAGACCTTGAAATTCTGTTTGTAATTTTTTTTTAGAATTAATTATTCTAAGTAAAAAAAGGAGGTGAAGAGTTGGCGAACGGTTAACAGCACAAAGAATGGAAGAGGCAAGCCGAGTTCAAACCCTGGCTAAGACAGTTTCTGTTCACTTTGCACTAATTCTCTTGAGAAAGGAAAGACATCTCTTCTCCCCCACCCACCCCCTGTTATGGGTAAATAGTAAACCAGACTAGGCTTCCTAGCTATGGCTGGCAACCAGTCTAGGAGTCTGACAACTGACAAAAACAGGGAAGTGTTTGAGTATTTATGTCACTGGCTTGAAGAGTCAAATGCCTGGCAGCAAATATTGATAAATAATGACCACAAAGAAAGGCGTTGGGGAGTGAATTGCAAATTGGGTAATTAGAAATAAATTCTTTAAAGCCTGGAGGTGTTCAAGATGTTGGCCATAGACTGAACACAAACTGACCAAACAAAATCCAATTTGTTTGTATCAGAATGTCTGGACTGATCTGAACAAAAGTCTAGGGAAAAATTGAGTTACTTTTGAAGGAATAAAAAATAATAATCATCTCTTTCATACATACACTCCTGGTTTGTCTTAAATTTATTTGTACATTATATATATTTTTTAAAAAATCAAATAATGGATAATTTTATATCGGACAGAATATGATAATTATAAAGACATTTAATTAGTCAAGAACCTATATTTGCTCGGCGTCAGTGTGAGCAGCCTAAATCATAAATGTAAATAAAGAAACAAGCAAGGTGCAGGGATTGAAAATATGAGAGCTTGTCGTTAGCTCAGTGGCAGAGCAGAACCTGTGTATAAGGTTGCTGTGGGTTCGATCCCCACACGGCACTAGTTTCTTATTTACATTTATGATTTAGGCCGCTCATTTGGCAGTCACTCACACCAATGCCGAGCAAATATAGATTCCCAACTAATTTAATGTCTTTAGAATTATCATATTCTGTCAGATGTAAAATTATCCATTATTTGAGATATCTCATCTATATCTATCTCTCTCTCTATATATATATATCTATATCTCTCTCTCTCTCTATATATATATATATCTATTAGTCATCAAGTTGACTGTGAGAGAGAGAGAGTTGCATATTTCACACTCGTGCAATTTAGGAAGAACACATCAAGTTATTGAAAAATGAAGAAATCATTCACAACCATTGTTAATTTTTGACTATTATTTTCTTGCATCTTAATTTCAGTTACTTTTCATTGCAACTACTTCGACTGTCAGACTAAGGCAGAGTAAACAGTGCAGGTCAATCGGATTAGTTGCGATGAAAATCAATTAAAATTAAGATGAAAGAAATACTAGTCAAAAATTAACAATGGCTGACAATGCCTCATCTAATAAAAAAAATAAATCAAGACAAAACATTCAGTTTTAAATTATGGCTCATCAATTTCTAAATTTCTATCCACTTGACAAGTTAAGGTCATTCATTCTTGGTGTCTTTTGGAGAAATTCATGAAAGTTCTGAGAAGAGAAAACAACTTCTGCTTCGTCTGCTTTCTTTGGCTTTTACCTTTACTTTTACATTTTGCAAACTCTGGCTGGGGAGGGGGGAGTGTCGTTGGCAGCAGTCTAAAGTCGTAATATCCAATTAAATTATTTATTAGATGAGGCAGTCAACCATTATCGATTTTTGAGAAGTATTTCTTTCATTTAATAAACAAGAAAAAGAACAGACTCTGTTCAAAACCTGCAACGTTGTTTACACTGTTTTTTATAGCATTTGGCAACACGTGTTTCTGTTTGGGGAGTGTAGAGAGACTTGTTAGAAACCGTCAACCAATACTGTCATCATAGGTTTCTTCAGTTTTTAAGCTGGTCCAGCTGGCTATTAATGTATGTATCACATGTACAGGCCGCACCAATGAAACTAGAGGACTGAAAATTTAAACATTTACTCTTTATTATATCGTTTTTTATAGGGTTTTTTGAAAAAATTCCCCTCCATAATGGTTTTTTAGTGGGAGGGGGTTCAATTCACAATGTAACTTTATGCTAAATTGATCCCTTAGTTTGCATCTGCTTGTTTTTTTTGTTGAAAATTCAGACTTTTTTTAGTGATCACTGCCCAACAAAAGGCGAGAAAAGTAACTTATTCATCGATCACCCCATTTTCAAATTTTTTAATTAATCATCCCCAACAAGCATGCTGCCAAAAGACATTGGTCACATGATGGTTTCTATTGAGTGACTAACCAGACCTGTTCAACTTTTAGGTATTTATTAAGGTTAGCTCAGACTGGAACAAGAACAAACTAGTGGGACACCCAGTGAGGGTCAAACTCACAAGCAATGGCTTGCGGAATTATCTTACTAACCCTCTGGTGCCCTGCGTTAGGTACGCTGTATTTAGGTGGGTAGGTAGTTATCATAAATGGATCCGTGTATAATCATCTTATATATATTAAACTCAGTATCTGACAAACATAGTATCAGTAGCCGCCATCAACCCCTCTCCTTTCCTATCCTCTTATTAATCTACCTTTCGTTTCTCCCCTCCATCTTAACTAACTTTCTTTTCTCCCCTCTCCTACTCTTATTAAACTACCTTTCATTACTCTCCTTCCTATCGTGTCTTTCACACTTATAGTATCAGTAGCAGCCATCAGTCAAGCCTGTTGTTGCTTTGTTGATGGCTATCATAAATGTACAACAGGTAATGGACATAATTTATGACAATAGATTCAAAGTATTTGTAGAGTTTAAATGCACCAACTAAACATATGTCCAACTTTAGTAACGTTTCTTTTGTGCATACTCAAGTGGGAAGAAGTTCTGCAACACAACAAAACACTCTAAATTATCTTACTAGCCCATGTGATTATAATGCTGTCATCAAAGTCCAGTATTAGGAAGTGGCAGGGAGTTTGTTTATGTTTGAGAACTAGTAGTATTAAGAAGTGGCAGGGATAAAAAGTATTGCCACACTGTATGCTTTGGAAATTCAACTAACTCAAATTCATAGATTTTGCTGTTAGGGTAATGCATCTATAGAGTTCTCTTTACCCCTGCCAACAAAGTTGGACAAAGGTCATGTATTCACCCATGTTTGTCTGTCTGTCTATTTGTCTGCACAATATCTCCAAAAGTTTTCAATGAAATTCAATCACATTTTGCAGAAGGATAGGCCATGGACCAAGGAACAATTTATTGAATTTTGGGGCGGATCTAGGATATTTTTTTTGATCTTGTTAAAATTGGGAGAGGACAATTTTTCGGCTTTTTGGATGTAAAAAGACTGTGTTGAATTACTGTTCATGATGCTTGTAAAATTTTTTAAAATACTGCATTATAGCTGTTTTTCAAACTATTGGTGATATGTCTCTAACAAAGCGCCAGACTAACTTTATTCACTAACGTCCCGGAACTGTCCCAAAAAACAATTTTAACTGTTCCGAAGGAAATGTATATGGTCCCCAAAAAACCATCCTCAACAAATTCTTTTTTTTTTTAAAAAAAAGAACGAAAGAAGGATATATTCCCAACAACTCCGGGACATAAGTGATTTATAAAAATAAAATTTTAAAAAAAAAAAAAAAAAATTTTTTTTTAAAATCACTTCCATCTCGGGGAAGATATTTGTTCTGGACGAACACATTTTTACTGTTCCCGGGACAACATTAATTTTGAGCCCTGGTCTCTGATGAATAATTACTACAACCTTTTGTTACGGCTTAGTCTGATCTGTAACCTGTTTGTTCAGTCTTTAGTGACAACGACATTGGCAGAGGTGTGCGCTCTCTGAGTGCTTTCTAGATATTACAGCAATTTTGGGGCCAAATTTTCTATGAAAGCTCTGCAAACGAATCTGAAAAGAATAAGTTTCAGAAAAAAGTGCTGCTTCGTTTATTATCTGATTCAAATAACAAGACATTGCAATGGAGAGAAAAGTTGTGGTGTCAAATCTTGCACTAAAATCTTTGTAGGGAGGAGATGGCCAATTCACTGCATGTATCCTAATGAGAATGTTATGGGAAATGCAGAGTCAAAGAGTTAGGAGACTCCTGTTGATTTAGATAGAGAGGGATAGTCAGAGAGCACAGGAAAGACTGCCTGGGTGGAGTCAATCTTTGTCTGCTGCTGACTCAATAGAATCACAAGAAAACCGAGCCACCCTCCCACCTACCGCCACAACCACAAGATGCTACCAGTTGCTTGCAGATGATGGAAACGACCAATATTTGTTTTCCCCTTTTTTTTAAAATAACTATTTTTTCTGCTTGTAAAGATGACAAAATTCGGGAAGAATTCTAACATGTGGCCAATTCTCGTGGGGAATTGGAGAGGCAGAAATTGAGTTGGGTTTTTTAAAAATTTTTATTAGTGTATATCAAAAGTATTTGTTTTTTTTACAGACCTTTACTCTAAAGCCTATTTCATGTACGCACCTAAGACTATCTGTAACTACACTATAATATCATATCACTATCACTACTAATCAGCTGTGTTTCCAGTTAAATTCAAATTCTAAAATGCTGATCTACTTGAATTTTAAATATTAATACGTTGCCACAGTATTCTTTTAAATATAAAATTAGCAAACGCTAATTTCTAACCAACGATTATATCAACACTAGAAAGTGTTTATCTTCACTCATTTGGCATTACCATTCGTCAAATAGTCACTTCTTTAATTCTAAAGAAATATGGTATTCATACATTTTACACTCATAACTAAGATAACTAATCTATCAGCCTATATAACTAATAATTATAATAGTACGAGCGTGAATACATCATTTTCTTGACAATTTTTCCCATCTATTATCGTACGATTTTCAGTGTTTTTAAACAATATTGTCATGTAATCACATGAACTGAAAACTTAGATATTTTTTTGCAGCCACATATTGTTCTGTGAGTACGTCATAAAATATTATAACATCTTTTTTGTAAACTTTCGTAATTGATTGTTTAACACATATGTAATAAGTATGTGTTATTATTTTCCAACACGATGTAGACCACTTGCTTTTATAAATACAGTGCAAGGGAGAGAACTCTAATTTACTGTTTCAGTTTTATATAAACTTTATTTTTAAACTATTGGCAAGAACTCAACACAGCTGTACCTTTTGTTATAATGGCAGATATAAGTATTGAGATTCTGGCAATTTTGAGGCGTTATTTTAAATTGGACCTCAAAGCCATTGAAGCTGCTCTCAGAATTTGGGAATTGGAAGGAAAGGAAACAATATCTGACCGTACTGCCCAAAACTGGTTGAAGTGTTTTAAGGGCAGTGACACGTCCCTTGAAATAAAGCCCAGAAGTTGACAACCATCAGTTGAGTATCCAGCATTTTCATAGTGGGTAATTTAATCGCAGGCATTTTCATAGCTTAAATCGCTATTTCCTAGTCACTTTTTATAGCTGAAACAAAAAACGATAAAAAAAATAAAAATAAAAATAATTTTCAATTCCGAACCTGGATATTATTGTAAAAAAGATAAACATAATTAGTATCTCAAGGGATATATCTGTAAAATGTGTAAAAAATCAACGAGAGCAGTATTATATAAAATAAATAAATTATCAAATTAATAAAAGGTGGGGTAGGAATCATATGAAATAAAAGAATTCTTCTCTGAAATTTGGAATGGAAAATTTTTTTTTTTTTAAATTCATCCTTTATTGAAATTTTATTAAAATCGAATAATATGCCGATTTTTAAACTTTCCACATGTCGATTTCATGCAGAAATGTTTGTCCACGTTTATATTAGAGACATCAGGTGAAAATAATTTCATTGAAAAACGTCTTAACTTTGATATACTTCAATATATCAGCAACACCAGATGAACCCGAGTTTTATCGTTTCGGCTATAAAACTTTGGTTGAAATTAGCCATTTCAGCTATAAAAATGCCCGCAAGTAAATTACCCGCTATGAAAATGCTGTAACCCCATCAGTTGTCGATTATGATGGTTTAAAATGCAAGCTAGAGGAGAACCCAACCACAAGCAATATATAATAATATTAATAGCATAGTGGAATCATAGCCTATAGATATGTACATGAAATAAGCTTTAGAGTAAAGGTCTGTAAAAACACAAAAATACTTTTGATACACCCTAATAAATCTTGGATACAATTTCTAGTCTTTTGTCCTGTCAAAAAAAATGGCTATTTGGCAATGGTTGTCTTGCAGGCGTACAAGAATCGGTGATGGCATTGAGCAGTGGTTGGTAAGAAAAATCACCTCAGCAAGTTGGAAGAGAACGCAGAATAGTGACAATGGGCCATGTGAGAGTATTATGAATCAGAAACCAGCACGGACTTGCTACCAGGTGATTTCACTCAATCAGTCTCTCTGGCTTCATATAAAATAGGCATGCATGTGTGCGAGCACCTCAGGAGGGAGGGAAGAGGTTGGCAGAGGGGAGGAGGAGAAGCATTTTGGGCCAGGCACAGGCAATAATTAGGTCGCATACTGTAGACACACACACAAACGTGACAAGTGTTTAACACATTTCAATGTTATATTGCCACGGTGTGTGCGTGTGTGTGACTCATGAGAGAGAGAGAGAGAAAGAAATCAAAAGCCACCAGTAAATTGTTACTTCAAGTCTTTCTGCTTGCCAATGCTACTTCTCGATACAGAGGTCAAAGGTCAAGATTTGGGCTTTGTAACGCAAACTGACATCCTCGGTTGACTAACAAGTAAGAAGCCTAATCGAACGCTTGACATCTAACTATAATTGAAGAAATCTGTGTACGTGCGTGTGTATGCACTGAGATTACTCGACAACTGCCAGTGCACGAAGTTGACATTCGCCAGATATATTAGTCAGCAGATAAGGCAGTGCAGTGTCGAGTTTGAAGTTGTTTTAATCAACGGTTCTCAAGAAATCTAATAGAAATAAACAAAAAAACACCCCAAAGATTATAGATCTTTTATCTAAAATTATAGATCTAGATTTAGATATAAGATATCTAAATTTAGATATAAATATCTAGATTGGCAATAGATCTAGATCTAGATATAAAATATCTAAATTGGCAATACAATAAACTATGAAAATGAAAATTATTTTCAATTTCAGTGTTCTGGATGTTATAAATGTTAAACTTCAAAAGTTTAAAAAAAAAAAAAAGAAACCTTAAAATTTTAAAAGACGTTTTTATGAATGTAGTTCCGTCTTGCGTATGTCTTCTGATGCATATTTTACGACTGCTTAGGTCTTTTTCAACATCTTGGCAATAGATCTAAATTTAGATACAAAATATCTAAATTAGCAATGTTAAAAGAAGTAACCGAAATAACTGGAAGCCGTAGTTTCATACAACATATTTACATGACAATTATGGCAGTCTACACCACACCATAAAATTCCGGTCCCTTCCAAACATGCACTTTTGGAATGGGCACTGCCTTATTTTCAACAAAGTTACATTTTCAAAAAGTTTAAAAACCCTCAAAATTCTGATTAATAAATAAAAAAGAAAACTTAGTGACTGAAAGGTGCGTGCGTGTGTGATGAACACTGACCTTTGTTTCTGTCCGTAAAAATGGACTTTTCCACTTAAAGGTAACAATTTATATCTCCTACCCACCATTTGAAACATTGGACTTTTCCACTCACTTTCTAATAAAATTTCAAATGAAATTGATAAGATGTAAACATTTATTTACACTATTAACAGCTTTGAAGTAGTGAACTATTAAGTCTAAAGTAGAGAATTTGAAGAAACCACTCAAACTCCACAGAAACACGCATATGTATTACGCCCTCATATTTAGTTTCTTTTCTAAAAAAAAAAAAGTCCCAAATGTTTGAATGAAATTAAAAAATTTAGTAACATCAAATTTAGAAATGCAAAAAACCAACAAAACAATTTAAAATTTAATTCTGTTCCCATATGGCCGCGGCTTCAGCTGTTGACGACTCGGGCGATTCCACCGTTAGCGGAATCAACAAGTTGTTGGCTGCTGCTGATGGAGGCGAATTTAAAAAGCTAAAAGACTAACCCTAACTACCCTAAACCCTAAAAATAGCAACACCAACCCTAATTTATCCTTTGTTCATTTGTATTTATCAAGCTTTTGCTTGAATAAAAAAAACAACAAAAAACACTAATCTCTTGAACCACATGAAATTGCCCGATATTAGTAGAACTGAAAATGCTGTTCTGAGGAATCTTCCCATCTCTTTCTTTGAGGTAATGATAGCCTCAATTCTTTTTTTTTTTTAAATGGACTTTGTGAATTTAGACAAATTCTTTCATTCATATGCCACCATTTCTAACTTTCACTTTCTCAATTGAGTGGATTGGAATAATACATGACATTCAGTGAACAGCAACTAATGAAAGGTGTTAAATTGTTGTGATATAGTGCCACAGGAGGTCAGTTCCGGGCTAACACCTGGGCGGAAGT
>VCCN01002880.1:1740195-1785629 GCA_006491835.1 Architeuthis dux
TTTAGGGCAGTATCATAATATATGTAGGTTGTTATTTTATTTGGGGCATTATCATAGTGTATTTTTTATGATTGCAAAACATATCAAAATTACCTATCTAGTACACAGCTGATGGGGATTCAGTTAGCAGTACAACGGATGGTACCCCTGCGGTCATGTAACCCCCGTTGAGTGTTTACCAGTGCAACTAATAAAACCATTTCATCGTTTTTACCCTTCGACCGATGTAAACCTACCCTGATATCATTGATCCAAATACCAGTAAACAGTCTATCTTCTTCAAGTTAATAGTCAAACGACATATTCAACTGAAGAATTTAATACAAAATCCATTTCAAAAAGGATTACTAACCTTATTTTGTCTCATCCAAGTCTTGTACCCTCTTGTATCCATGAACAACTCCTTTACCTCAACAGAATCAGCTCTTATGTGTTTAGACAAAACCAAACTGCATTCCTAAATGGAACAATTAGCTATTACTATTTAATGGACTCTACCATCAATATTCTCCAGACATTTGTTACCATAGCATTCTGTGGTCAATCTCCCATCTCACCAAGCTAACAGTCAAACAAATCAAACGGAGCCATTTGTTTCTCCACATACCTGGTTTTAGCCATTTTAGTGTTCTTTCACACTCTAAACGACCAAATCCATCACTAATGTCCTAACTATATAAAAATACAAGTAGGTGATGTCTAAATTTAAATTATCACATATTTGCCTTGATATTTAATTTAATAGTTATGTCTTACTACACTCTTGTTAAGATAATCTTGAATTTCATTCGGGTTAACTTTATCGAGTTTAAAAAGCTCAAGATGTCCAGTCATTGTCTTATTAAATTGTCTATATATTATGTGATGTTCACCTCCTTGGTTAACCATTCTTATCACTAATGAAGCAACTCAAGGCAAGAAATCGTTTAATCTGAGTGTTGCTCGTGCTATTCTTAGATACTCTGATAGTATAGTCCCATAAATATATATGGTGTAATACTACTTTCTCTATGAGGCATGCAGACTATATGAAATGGGAATGCCTCACATTTGTCAAATAACTTATAGACAAATACACCATCTTCGATTTTAATATCCAAATCAAGGAATGTAGCATGCATTCTATTATGTTCACGCTTCAACTCAAGGTCTTTGGGGTTGATAGAACTATAGGAATTACAAAATTCTCCTGTCATTCAGGCAACACATGTCATTGATAAACCGTGTACATCCATGAAATGTAAGTGCCTTCCTTATATTATTTCTAATTAATGACAAACACGAATATATATTTATGTTGTATGTAGATACAAATTTGCCCAAAAAGGTGCAGGATCTAATCCCATAGGGAGTCCTATAGTTTGAAGGGTAGAATGAGTGGAGTACGTTTTGCCTTTTTCTTGGTTTGTACCAAAAAGCTTTTGAGTTTGTAAAACCAATTTACTATTACCTCCTGCAAATGCTAGGCCTATTGTGTTATTCAATTCTTTAATGAAATCTTTATGAGGAATTTGTGTATGAAGTCTACTAAAATCGTATCTTGAAATAGATTTAGCTCTTTTACGTGCGTGTATATCCAGTTTATCTTTAACAGGTATGGAGTTATTTACTATCCAGAAGAGATTTAAATTACTGTAAAATTTACTTTTAATATGGAATTTATATATTTGATTGTATATTAATTTGAAAACTTTAGAAACAGCTTTGCTAAGAGGTTTAGTACTATAAACTCTGGAGGCTACAATAAAACGAGCTCCGGTTGTTGTTTTTTATGAAATTTTTGGTATCCAGTGCATACTTGGTAGTTTACTTATATTATCTACTTTTAATCCTAATTTCTCACATAGTACGATGTTATTAAAAATAATATTGTCATGTGTAGATACTTTATATGTAGATGATGGTGATCCAATAACATTTTTGAACATTTTATTTTAGTGTGAAAAAAAGTATACAATTTGTATATACAACCACACATCATAAGCATATTTACACAATGTCTAGGGCCTTAAACCTTTGTGGCGGTATAATAAACATAATTCTTAAAATGATTTACATCTGTTGATAGCGCTATATATTCCCACCACTCTATTGCTAAAAAAGAATTTTCTGATATTCAATCTACTTCTATTTGCTTCTACCATATATGTGGCCTCTCAGTCCCTTATGCCCACTTCTAGTAAAAAATACATCAGGGTTTACTAGTTCTAAACCACGCATAATCTTAAATGTTTCTAATAAATCTCCCCGATCCCTCCTACTTTCTAATGATGTTAATCCTAACATTTTTAGCCTATCCTCATAACTCATACGTTTTAATTCTGGTATTAACATAGTTGCTTGTCTGTACTGTTTCTAAAAGATTTTTTAATCTCTCTCTAAGTATGGTGACTAGGCCTGTGCACAGTACTCGAGGTGTGGATGGACTTAAGTATTATATAGTATAAGGAACGAGTCCTTGTCTATATATGAAAAGGTATGCTTAATCAGTCCTAGCACCCTGTCCGCCTTAGCAGTAGCACTGGCAATATATTTGAATGATAGTTTATCAGTTACTATGATACCAAGATCCTTTTCATCATTTACAATATCTAGTATATTTCCGGTCATACAGTAATCATAACACAAAATTCTATTTCCTACGTGAATAATACCTATTTCAGATAATAACCACTGAATATAGTACCTCTTACAGATAAAGGCTACATTATTTGCAGCTTTATCAATTGTAACTATAACAAATTTATTTTGAAGTTCCTGGAGATCTTTTGATACGTTTTTTTTTTTTTTTTTAAAGTATTTTAACCGTTAGATTTTTTTAAAAAATCTGAGAACTTTTCCTTTCCATAGGTTGAACGCAGGTCCTGTTAATCGATATTATATATAAGTGGTTAACCTATGTGGGTTTTGGCCGATGGCAATATTTAGAGAGCAGGGCGGCCAATGGCCGATATATAAAGACAATATATTTTGGGGTTTTTTTTTTCCATTTTAAAATACAATTTGATATTAATAACAAATGAGACTCAAAACTTAAATGAAAATTTATTTAACGTTATTGTCTGTCTGCATTGTCTCTGGAAGTAGATCTGCACTCTGTCTCTGCAGTGCACTTATTTTAAATTATAAAAATGTATCAACTAAATAATGTCCACAGGTAATCAAAAAAACTAAACTTTGTAAAAAAAACAAAAAAACAAAAACAAACTTATGAATGAAAAGTAAATAAAGTTTTAGTGCACTTATCAGCAGACAGCAGCATCTCCTTGTTTCTGAGAGAACAACAATTTGTAAACTTACATTATACATAAATAAATAATAAATAAATATTAAATAAAATAAACAATGTTAGTTTAATGCACACACTACCCCCTTTTCTTTGTTTTGGTTCCAATGAACATTTAACACTAAAATAATGTATTATTCACTTGAACACACAAAAATATTTGAAAATAAAAAATGTCTGTTTTGGAAATGAAAATGTTATGAAGCGTATATATTAGTTATAAACACTGTATAGTCAGTCTACTTCGATGTTTACTCTTTATTTTATTCCAGTATTTTCTCTGTTTTGCTTCTACACAACCAGCCGACAGCTAAAGAAGCCTAAGCCTTTCTTTCCCAGGAAAGAAAGAAGACTAAGAACCAACACCACTGCCTCAGCCCTCCCTCCCGTGTTGTATGGTCGTATCTCTGGACTTTACTACCTCACCTCTGACTCCACCTATTTCAAATTTTGAGAGAGAAAAACGTTTTTTAACGTTTTAGGAGTCAAAATCGGGGAAACTTTCCATTATACGCGTCAAAGTTTTTCTCTCAATTTTTAGGGGTTAAATTCGTGGGGAAAGCTTTTCCACTCTTAGGGGAATTTTGTTTTTCCATTTTATGAAATCTATAAAATATTTGTTTTTCTATTTGAAGTTATTTTTCCCTGCGAAACGCTGGGTAACCCTGCTAGTATACACACACCAGTATGTAAGAAGTAAGAAAAATAAAAAAAAAATAATAATACACTATCGTAAAACAAGATATCTCTTCCGTGGCACTGGCCTGACAACTCGAGGAGTTATCTCATCCGTGGCAGTAAACAGGTTAAAACAGCAATTCATGGAGTGTATACAAACACACACAATAAAATCTTTTTATAGTAGCTTTCTGATTATAACAATCCAGTTTTTGATTTCAGTGAAATTTGAACCTTGATTTGTTTTTTCTTTTCTTTGTCCTATTGACCTAAAAGAAGCAGAAACCAGTCGGTGTGACAAAACACAATTTAAAAATTTTCTTTTTTTTTATCCGCAGCTTCATTTGCAACCTCTCATTCGTTCAGTCCTTTGCTTTCAAAACAAAGACGAGCAGAAACATCTCAATTTTACAAGCAGCCAAAAGAGAAAATAACAGAGATATTGAGAAATGCAAATCTCAGGAGGAATAACACAAAACAAAATGTAACTCTTACAATACAATCATTTCTCAATTACAAATATTTTACATGCCAAAATGATGCAGGAGACATTTTTGTAAGCTGACTAATAGTTCTTTCAACGTTATTATTATAGATAGTGAATAGATGAACCGAGTTAGAATTTCAGCTGAGGCTGTTTATGGTCACTTTAAAAAGGCATGAACCTCCCTGTGCTCTACCAATTAAGTGAGTGTTCAAGCCAAATTCAAAGGCCAGGATTTGGGCAGTCCTCTCCAACTTAGAAGATTAGTAAAACACAATCTTTTTGCTCCCATTTCATCCATGGCGTACTAAACATAGCTTAGTAAATATAGAGTACCACCCATCATGCAATGGTTAGCAAGCAAGTCTCACCAGAACATTTGCTAGTGCAGTGAGTTTGATCCTCACTGGGTGCCCTACATTAGTTACCTTGTGCTAGACTAACAAGGCACCAGACTAACCTTTTTCACCACCGCCCCGAAAAAACAAATTTAACCACCCCAAAGAAAATGTAAATGGTCCCAAAATCAAAATGTTGTTTCTTTACTTTGTTATTATCATCTATAGTTGTTAGTAGCATAATAAAAAGACCATTAAAATGTTGAGGAAATGAATAATTATATCCAAATTGGTTTTAAACAAAAAAAGTTATCTGCAAACTGTAGAGCTGCAACAATTAATGGATTAGTTAACATAGTCCTCTATGTCAGTAAACTAAAAATCTTTGTGTTGTGGACAAAACATGAAATTTGAGGATGTCATCTCGGGCTTTGGAAAACTGATCAACAATTTACCATTTTCTAACATTTTATAGACAAATGTAGAACACATAGAAGACATTTTATAGACAAATGTAGAACACATAGAAGACATTTTATAGACAAATGTAGAACACATAGAAGACATTTTATAGACAAATGTAGAACACATAGAAGACATTTTATAGACAAATGTAGAACACATAGAAGACATTTTATAGACAAATAATTGATTAATCAACAAAATAATCAACAGATTAAATGGATAATGAAAAGAATTGTTAGTTGCAGCTCATCCAAGCCCTATAACTGTTCATATTGAGTTTTGTAGACAGCCCCCTAGCCATAACACCAGCGCATTAGAGGCTGTGTAATATTTGCATGTTTCTTTTTTTTCTTAATTAAATGTCCATCTTATATAGCAAGAGATACTGTAATTTCATGCAAATCCCATTGTGACTGTGCTTCAGAAATCTTTTGCGATGTGCAGATGCTGTCAAAAAGTGTTGTAGATGAGACTCTCATAAATAACCACTGATCGCATCAAGAGTTGTACAGAAGCGTTCAATGAAGAAAAGGCATTAAACGTAATTTTTTAAAAAGGTGAGATTAAAGCTAAAAGGAAGCGATGAGAAGAGAAATCGTGACTGCTCTTGCCAAGTGGCCATTGTAAAGGTCAATGTTGTAAGATGATTCTTAATCACTGATCATTAGGAGGAGGATTATTGAACACTGAACATTGGATTCTATTAAATAAGACCATCAAATTGACTTTGCAGCCAGAATGTTTGCCATTGAAAACCTTAGGAATGAGGGGGTGGGGGTGAAAGAAATAAAGAGAGGAAGGAAAGAAATGAAGAGAGGGCGGAAAGAAATAAAGAGAGGGAGGAAAGAAATAAAGGGAGGGAGGAAAGAAATAAAGGGAGGGAGGAAAGAAATAAAGGGAGGAAGGAAAGAAATAAAGAGAGGAAGGAAAGAAATAAAGAGAGGAAAGAAAGAAAGGGGGAGGAAATAAAGAGAGGAAAGAAGGAAATAAAAGAGGAAGGAAGGGAAGAAAGAAAGATGGAGGAAGAAAGGTAGAAAGTAAGGAATGAAAGATGTTCAAATCAATAAAAACAAAACATTTACCTAATCACAGAGTTTTGTTTCTAAACATTTAACTCAGTAATTGTCTTTAAACCAAAGTAAATCAAAAGACAATTTTACTTATTATCCACTGATTTACACAGAGTAGTGTTGTCATAGTCACAACGTTTCAGCCGTTGCACCCTCCAGCCTTCTTCAGGTATCTGTCATACTCAGTAACCATTTGTGAATTTTGAACCGAACCCTTTATTCAATCCACGAGAGTAGATAGTTCTTATTCCGCTGTCCATGCCAGGAGCGGAGGGATATATATCAGTTAATTCCTCGTTAATCGTGTTCTTGTGATGTCGCTTGGTTGCCTCTTCCACTGAACCAGAGTATATGATTTTTCGGCACTACCTGATACATGGATTGAACTCGCAACTACCTAGACCTGCTTAACAAATGTCGTTATCCATTTGTCCTGAACAACAAAAAAAAAAAAAAAAAAAAAAAAGACAATTTTTCTATCATTTGCCGTTATCTAAAACTACTTGACAGAGATAGTCAGCTTGTCTTGGCAATTGAAAGCTAGAAGAACATGGAATGGCCATGCAAATGGTTTTGGTCAGGAGGAGAAGGATTCAAGTTACATGTCTTTCAATTTCAGCATCAATGGATTGACTTTAAATTTCAACCTTGAGTACAATAATCATGTGAAATATGAACAAAAATATTTGAATATGGAATTAAATAAGACTTTTAAACATACATAAATATACACACAAACTTAAGAGTATAAAATCTATCAGGGGCAGTGGGCGGGGGACTGTAGAAAGATAAGTAGCAATTTTTCTCTGTTGAATTAAGAAAGTTACCAACAGAATGAGAAGCTTTTCAAATGTTGTATTGCCGTAAGTTGGCCTTGACAAAACAGGAAGGGGAAAAATGAAACAAGTCAGCTGATGTGCCATCAAATAAAAAGACAATTACAGTGCATTCCTGAGAGAGAGGGGGTGAAAAAGAGAGCAAGAGGAGAATGGAGAGGAGAGAGGGAGATCAGAAAGAGCAAGCGAATAGAGAGAGCGAGTGAACGTGGATAGAGAGAGCGAGTGGATAGAGAGAGCGAGAGCAAGAGAGAGAAATATTTTGCCCCTCCCACCACAAAGCACACTGCATTGGGTGCCATTTCAACAATAAGTACAACAGTCCCACTGAAAAACAAAGTACATCATCGGAAACATGAAAGTAGAATTTTCATTGTTCGGATTTGAATCCTAAACTGAAGCGCCATCCCAAGAGAAATACAAACGTGTGTTTTTATCCAAGTCAATAAACCTCCCCAGACATGGAGAAACTATTTTTCTACACTTATTTAATCCTTAAAAACTTCAATTATTTTAAAAATGAATAACTGAAAACAGAAAGAGTTTATTTCCACCAATGCAAGATTTTAAAGATTTGAAGAAGGGATAATATCTACCCAATATCTGGGGGTCTGTCATAGAGTGATAGTTTGTCTAATAGACCAAAGTGCTGTTAGTTTGATCATCACTGGGAAAGCTGTCCAAAATGATGTGAAAAAGACCATTAAGAAATCCTGGTTTGAAACACATGCAAATTCTAATTAAATCAACCATGAATAACTGTACAGATCATTTATACCTTTTTTAGTTCAGGATAAAACCATTTTGAGAAACTGAGTATTTTATACTCGATTTAAATTTCAAATTAATATACTGCATTTAGTATTTAACCTTTTCGAGACTCCCGGGACATATTTCATGAGGTTTCTATCACTGCTGGGATATACATGTCCCATAGATCTCTTAATAGGTTAGTCTTCTTTTTTTTGTTTGTTTAACGGCACATCGACCCTTGGTGGGTCATTTAGTGCCGAATACAGTAGGGGAGGGGGATCCCAAATCCCAGTCACTGAGACAAATGCCATGAGGACTGGGATAAAGGGAGGGGGGCCCCCAAAAGCTTCTCAGGATGAATCCTGAGCATGCTAATGGCGATCACCCCCCGACCAGCTGGCCAAGATATCCTGTGCAACTTCTCCCAGGACCCCAAAAGGGCTGTGGTTCTCTGAACTTCAAGGCCATGGCAGTTTCGAAGAAAAGATACTACACTTTGATCTTAGCCAAAAGGCTGATTTCCTCCTCCTCCTTCAATCAGCTAGGTTAGTCTTGAAAGGGTTAAAGTTATAACATTTCTGACAGGAACAAACACTAAACATTAAATTAAAATAATTAATTTGAAGTTTTGAGCTTATTCACCCCACCCCCTTTAAGGCATTTAAAAACATACAGGTACACCTTGGATAGTGTAGTTAATTTGTTCAAAGATTTTCTGTACTATTCAAGGTCTTATTATAATTTAATTTTCAGCTTATACTTAGTTACATTTGTTTGTACAGCAATACCATAACCGTACTACATCAAAACCAGTACTAATCAAGGTATTGCTGTATTTCATATTTTCATGCACTAACAGGTCAATAATATTCCTGACTATGCAAATTTAAAAAAAATTATTTTATTATTTATTTTTCATTATTAGATTGAATTGTAAATCCATTGTATGAAATTGGACTACTATTTACTGTAATCTTAATTTTTAGTTGTTTTAATCACAACTTCAACTCAGCAGTCACTCAAAGATTAAGATGAAGGTGAATAGTAGTCAAAATTGTTACAATAGGTTACAATACTTCCTCTAATAATGGAAATAAAAATAAAATAATTGCTTTAATGATACTACTAGTACAGAAACAAAAAAAAACCAAATAAACGTGGTGCAGATAGTCGGAGTAAACGGTAGGTTTAAAAGGTAAGATTTGGACTTCTGCTAACCATGAAAGTTCCTGTAGCTAAGTGCTCATAGCAGCTGGGTATAAACCAGGCTTCCCTCTGGGAAGAGGGGAGCAAGTTCGAATCTCACCAGGAGCTTATTCTTTATTTCTTATCCACATTGTTTGCTAGCTGCCATAGAGTGACAGACCAAGTTGAAGTTGTGCAAAAAAACAACTAAAAATTGAGCTGAAGGTAAGATTTTTAACACATTGAGCATACAGCTCCAGTCATCTCCTCCCTAAAAGCCTATTTAAATAAAACATGCACCAAGTCAAGCTTAACACTGAAAAGATCTACACAGGTATAATAGACAGCTTCATAGATAGAACATCACATTTTGCTGAATAGTTTTGCAGTGGACGGATCTTTATTAATGCACAAAGATCTTCCCACCAGTTAGAACAATTTGCTCACTCATAGACGGCAAGTCTGTCGGCAGCAGCACAACCGGAGAGAGAGAGACAGAAGGAAAGAGAGAGAGAGAGATTAATCAACAGTGTAAATAGTGGCCAAATATACCACACCTCTCTAGCATGCCTGACCACACACACACACACACACACGCACATTCTGCAGCAAAGATCATTTTCACAGCCTCGTGTGTTTCATGCTGACTTGGGGAGTGGCTTTGTTTTTGCTTTTATGCATTTCTTTCTTCTTTCTTTTTTTAAATTGTGTCTCTTGTTATTGAAGTTTGGTGTTGATAATTTTAGATTTTTCTCAACTCCAATCTAGCCTATAATTTCAACTAAACCATCCAACCACTGACCTCAGGGTTGATATTGCAATGACTGGTTGCACTGTGCAAATTCTTTTTCCCTTTCTTTTTTAATCTTCTTTGTTTATATATTTTACAAATCTATTCTTATTCCTTTGAACAATTTATTCTTTCTGGGAGAAAAAAAAAAAATCATCTACTGTGTTGTCTATAATTTTTAATAACATTCAAGGAGCTTTTAGGACATTTGAACTCCTTGTTGCCAATGTTTCGGCCAATCAATTATATGGCCTTCTTCAGGTATACAATCCCTACATAAAGAGAGGAACTGTTTTTCAGTAGTGCAAAGCAAAAAGTCAGACTGTAAGAACACAAAAAAGCATCCATTTTGTTAACAAGCCCAACTGAAGGAGTTGGCTTAGCTGGTAGCTGTAGCCACATCTTTGCTTAAAGATGTATCGGATGCACAGGGGAGTGACTCAATTAGAAAAGTAGGAAAGGCATTTTTTTGTGTGATAAATAGAAATTGAAGCCAGAGATACTGAAAGGAAGATTTCAATTTGGAATCTGTTCAATTAGCAAGAGAACCTGGAAAGAGGTGCAGGTGGCCTAATGGTTAACGGTGTGGAGAAATGAAACAGCAAAGAGAGTTCAAACTCTGGCTGAGATACTTCACTTTGCACTAATGCCTTTTGGAAAGGCATGAAACTAGGTTTATATAGCAGGGCAGCTAGAGCCCTTTAGCCTTTTCAGGCAGTACATCTTGGTCATCAAGCTAGCACCTGGGTCCCATAATACCCACAATTGCTAGAGAAACAATGAATTGGTCTCCATGGGTCGTCCAAGAAATGGAGACAAGTTTATTGCTTCATGCGACATGGGAAGCAACCTAGATTGATTGATTCATTTGTTTAGTGGCATATCAACCCTTGATAGGTCATTTTAAATCAGTTTAAAATTTTAAAAAACAAAAACAAATAGAGTCTTGCGACTTTGGTGAAAGGTTTTCTTTTTTTAAATTAGTGTATTGCAACTATGGTGAAAGAAAAGGTGGCCCCTGGTTGGCGGGATCAGGATTTCTTTTCTTCAAATGACTGAATAAGCAAAGAAGTGAGATTTGAAGTACGTTGATTTTTTTACCTCTGCCTCCTCGGCATCGTAGCTACGTATGAACTGATTTTCATTGAGCTTTTAGTGACAATGATGTTGGCAGAGGGATTCGCTTACTAATGTAATCAGGAAGATAAAATTCTGTCTAGTTGAGAAAGAAGAAAATCTGGGCCAAACTAGAATTTCAGTTGTTTGCATTTTGCGAGAAAGAAGAGAGTGCAGAGCGAAGCCTTGCACAGGATATTACCAAAGAGTTGGATGTCAAGTAAAAATGGTAAGTATTGGAAATTGATGCGTCAATTAAGAAGCCAGGGAGAAAGAAAAAAAAAAACCTGAGTCAGGCAACAGCGAGAATGGAAGGAAGGAGGAGAACAAATAGCAAATTCACGTTGCATCATATTTTTGGATAACGTGTATCAGGAAGGCTGGTTGTTCAATCGGCCAGTGAAATAATTGATCTTAGAAATACAGCCATTCAGAACAGATGCCTAGAGGCATGCACAGGAAACGTAGCCGCCCAACTTGAATATAGCACCGGGCAATACAGATAATAAATTTCTTGGGATTTTTGTCGTTGCTTTTTCCCCCTAAAAGATAAAATCTGTGCAAAGGAGAAAAGTCTGGTTTTACTAAAGAAAAAAAAAAAGAAAAAAAGAAGAGTCTGAGATGTTGAAAATCTCATTTATTGACCAAATTCAGATTTCTGTCGATTCCATTTCTTGCAGCAGAGGAGAGGGGTTGGCTTTTCAGCAATGGCAGAACAGAGATTCTTTGCAATGTGTTCAAAATAGAAATCTCCACAGAACAAAAACAACAATCTATCAGTACCCCTACCCCAGCACTTATGCAATTGAATACATGGCATCATAATCAACCAATTAGGAAGAAATGATAGCCTTTTATCAAGTACTTTATCACATGCAGAAAGCACCCTGGCCGCTGGGCACCACTGATTTGGCAAGGACTAAATTTTCAACCAGTATTTAGTTGTAGAAAAGAACTTCATGTATAATGCATCTCATTAGACATTGAAATAAGAAGAGAGAAGGCAGTACAGACACAGATTTCATTTAGAAACTGATTTGAAGCCCACGGAATATATTACAGTTCTTAAATTAAGGATTGGTTACAAATATGCACACCATGGACATAGAAATGCAGAAATTAAAAATAGTATGGGATTGCTAAAAATATAAAACTTTGAAAAATAGCCTAATTGAAATTTTTTTGTGCAATGATTTAGATTGTGATGAAGATGTTCCCTGTTGTTAGATATTTAGGCAGCCGTGAGTGGGGGGGTCACAGATTTTACCCCCACAGGTGTTGAAAGTTAAACTCCAAACTACAAGGTGTCCAGGACTGGAAACAGACAGGTGTTCAAAAGTCATAAACAGGATATTGACTAAACCCTGACGGCAGATGGCGGGCTGGAAAATCAGTGTGTGTATGAACCCGATAAAAGCAACACAGTGGCCCTCGGAAAGGCGGAGAGGCAGAGAGCAGCTGGGCCTGAGAATACAAGGGCAGTTTCCCTGTTGGGAACAGCCTGTCGGCTCATTATCTTTCCCACTCTTCATTCTCCACCATAGCACAATGTATTTGAATATATTATATTTTTATAAACCAAGTCTTCCTATTTCTCCAAGTTCAGAATTTTCCTCCATCGGACCAAGATGGTTTGATTGATTGTTTTGTTTAACGGCACATCGACCCTTGGTGGGTCATTTAATGCCGAATTCAGTAAGGGGGGGGGGACCATGTGACTAGAGACTTGAGGGAGGAGAATCCCAAATCCCTGTCACTGAGACAAATGCCACGAGGACCGGGATAAAGGGGGGGGGGAAGATCCCGAGCATGCCACAAGGATCCCCCGAAGGGCCGTGGTTCTCTGAACCTCGAGGCCATGGCAGTTTTGAAGAACAGATGGCTATACAACACTGTTGGTCAGGTGCCACAAGTGCATGTGCAGATAGTTGATGAAATAGAACTTAATCAAGCATATAACCAAAGGTGGTACAGATAAGATCTGATTGAACAAATTGTTTGAAATGATCAACAATTCAGCATCAGAAGGATTCTAGTAATGGTCTCCATCAATAAAGAGATGTCTATCATCTTCACCTTCACAAAATCTCATCTGCCATTCTTCCTCATAAAAAATTTAAAGTTGATGTGTTGCTCGATTTTTGAACTGACCGTTTTTACGTCAGAAAAACATGTTTACTTCAAGTGATGCATAACTGGGAACTGAAGATGCGATTTTGAAACTTTCAGTGGTTGTTTATGCTTGCCTATTGGTCAATGTATATCACATGGTTCGCACATTCTCGCTGTGGTTTGACTTACATAAGCCCAGTTTCGTTATTTAATAGCCACACCTCAGATCTACACCTCATAGATGTCTATATATATATATAAAAGAAAAACAGTAAGCAAGTTTCATTTTTAAGTCGAAAACAAAATTAAGACATTGACCTTAACCAAAAAGCAAACAAAAAAAAAAACCAACAAAAAAGAAAAAAAGCACTGACAATATAAACGGATGTGTAAACATAAATTCTATAGCCGTATATTATTATTGGGTAGTGAGGTGATTTAGCATTCAAATCAGAGACACAGACTTGTATTATAGCAAATAAATCAGATCCCCAAAAATCAGTTCAAATAACACATTCTTATTGTATTGTATATATTGATATACTTTTTTCTTAATACAGGTGAAATGCTTTAAATAACCTTTTTCTTTAAATTTAAAAAAAAAAAGAAGCTAATGAAAAAGATAAAAACATCATGAAACTAAAAAAAGAAAAAAAAAAAAAAAAAAAAAAAAAAAAAAAAAAGAAAAGAAATATTTAGTTTTATATCAAGGAGCTAACAACCCATTTAATGGATTGGATATAACTTCTGGTTGTCAGTCCTCGATTTGGAATAAACCAAGGGGATCCATATTAATATGGATCACCTTGGAATAAACCCATTGATAAATTCCCTTGTTGGCAAAAGTATGCTGGGAAGAGGGCCTTGGCTAATAGACTGGGAAACTAGTAAATCCAACAATAGCATATGGCCAAATGAGGATAGGAAAGTTTGTCTATGTATTTTTTAAATTTTAAAGCATTTTTCTGATGTTTTTAATTTTGCTTTTTGTTATTTTTATTGAAATTGGATTTTTTTTTCGGTTCCACATGAAAAGATTATCATGTCAAGGTCAAATTCAGAGTTAACACCTGTAATGATGCAACACTTTAGATTTACAGATCATTCTTATATTGTGGCCTTGTGTCAGATTTAATTAGGCTTACTAAATATCTTCTGGTTATATTGAGTAAAATAAAAGCCAAATCCCCCACTAAATCATTCATAAATGGAAAAACCTAAAAGAAAGAAAATACTTTTTATAAAAAAAAAATAAAAAAATGTATGGCACGAAAATCTTTAACTGAAGGACAAAAAAAAGAATTTTAATCTGAATTTTACAAGTGGCTCAGAAACAATTTTTTTACATTTTCTGGGCAACAAGGGTTAATTTTCAGTCAAATAATTTGGGTTTGCTTTTCTTTTTTTTTTAAAACAAAAATCAAAACTTTTTGTTAACCACCAATAATTTTTTTTTACTAGTTTTCTCTTCCATCCTAATTTCAGCTGGTCTTCATTGCAACTATTCAGATTGTCAGTCTACAGCAGCATGTAAATAGTGCAAATCAGAAAATAAAGAAAAAGCTCCAGGCAAGACTCAACTTGCATCCCTTTTACCTCAGGGAGCCTGCCTATGTAAAGCAACGGCTCTACCGATTGTGCTACCAGAGCCTTCACAGATCAAAACTAACCCTTAAGCTTATCCTTCATCCCCCCCCCATCACTTGGCACCATATTTGTTATTGTTTTTACATACAATAGTTTTAGTAATATTATCTTGATTTATTTTTATTGGATGAAGCATTGTCGACCAATATTAATTCATGATGGTCTGTGTAGTTACAAAGAAAATCAATTAAAATTAAGATGTAAGAAATACTAGTGAAAAATTAATAATGGTTATCAATGCTTCATCTAATAATGAAAATAAATCAAGATAATATTACAACTTTCTGTTAATATGAAAATTTAACAAAGAAGACAGTGGCTGGGACAGTTGCATATTTCCCATTGGTGCTAGTGATCAGTGTTCAAGCCCAGGTAAAAAGCCACGAGTTTGAAAGCAGGTAGGCCCTATCCACTTAAAAAATTGAAGGAAGACAGTCTTCCTATACCATCTCTAAGCTGAGATTAGTCAATAACAAGAATTCTCTTGGATAAGGAACAAAGCAATATGAAATTTTCAAATTCGCAAAAGTAGATGACAATTTTTCTTTTTTTTTTTTACAATCTAAAAAATATAAAACGGTCCAAGAGAAAGAGAAAGGCAATTATTTGTTTATTAGGCCTGTTAACTCAGATATCCAAATTCCTTTTTTTTATTCAAACCATAAAATTAGCATTATATATTTTCAGTAATTCGGCACCCAAGAACCTATAAAACAATTTTCATTCTAATTGGCTCAGCAGTTCCAAAGTTCAATATTTTTTGCATGTTGACATGTGGTTATTTACATATAAAATGTAAACAAACAATCGGATCGACCATAACTCACCATTTTTCAATTCCTTGGGTTTTGTTAACATTATAGCCAAATCTGTCAAGATTTGTGAAAATTTCCCTACTGTAAACAAAAACAAGGTTTTTGCTTATAAAATGTAAAACAATCAGATTGGCCATAACTCACCATCCTCAGGTAGAATCTCTCTATAAACCTACATATAACATTTCATTGAAATATATTAAAGAATAACAAAGTTATCCAATTGAGAAAAAGGACACAATGACAACAAGGACAACAGTGAAGTCAGACATCCATAACAAATGACAGTACCCAGAGACTTTTCTTCCCCCGGGGACAAAAAGATATTTTCCTGCACTGTATATAAAACTAGTCTGAAAACAATGATTCAGTGATTTGAAAAGGATTCAAGCTAAAACCATCATAGAGTATTGTGAGTTTCTTCACAAGGTGATCAACAAAAAATAATTTCGATGGAGGCACCATGCTTAACACTTAAACTCATAAAAAAAAAAAAAAAAGAATATTTTAAGGGGGAATAATTACTGATTAAAGTTACCTCCCTTCCACCGATGGTGGATTTAAAAAAATATTTTTATTTTTATTTTATTCACTGAAGAGTTCCAGTCAATATGAGAGGATGGGAGAGAGATAAAAAGAGAGGGGCGGGCTAGAAACTCCACCCCTTTTAACCCTACAATGAGAGAGAGAGAAAGAGAGAGAGAAAGAGCTCCCCTAATGTCAACTATTGAAACCCGCAATGCAGCCCTATGCCCCACAAGGAGTCTACAGGAAAAGTTTTTAAAAAACTGTGCTTAAACTGATTATTTTGTTTTGGAAGGGGGGGGGGGTCAAAATGTGTTGAGCAAAGAAGAGCAAATCTCATTAACAAATTTGTTCATTACACAAGGCCTTCTAATGTTGATTGCACTCAAATAAAAGACTGACCTATTTGGGTAATTGCTTGCAATCACCTCTGACCTTTGGAGCACTTGCCTGGTCACATGAGCGAAAGCACTTGGATGCCCAGCCATAGAGAATGTACATGGTTAAACAAACAAAGAAAAATGGACAGTGATGGGTTTGGGGTTAGGGCAAGAGAGATTTTGTTTATGCTGAAAGCCAGATGTGACTGAGCAAAACTTCCTGACTACTTCCAAAAATTGCGCAGCAGACCAATTCAGGAAACAGACTATCTGTGAGAGGATTTCAAGGAAGAATTCTTCACAAGTTATAGCAAGTAAACTGAAAGGTTTATCTCTGTCTTTTGCATACATACACACATCTACAACTAAAACGTGCAAACTTATTTGAAGTAAAATGAAAATACGGGCATTAAATATACTTTGACAATAGAAAATGCATAAAATCATGATCAGTGCAAGAAGAGATTCCCTAATGTCAAACCTGCAATGAGAGAGAGAGAGCTCCCCATATGTCAACTAGACTAGCACAACACAATCTTCCTACCCAAACCCTCCCCATATTTGGCCTTGTGCCAGATTAAGCTAAGCTTAGTAAATATCATTAAGTTATATCTTAGTATCAAGAAAACAATTTTTCATCCTGAAGAATGGAATTTCATCAATTATAGATTCTTATAATCTAGTCTGTGGGCGATGTTCTATTGTTGTGGAGTTTACTAATGACTCGTTGAGTTTATCCATTGATCATTTTACTGGGATAAAAAAAAACAAAAAAAACTTTGTGCCATTTTAATAGCAACTAAAAAAAGCACCCGGCAAGGATTTCAACCAACTTTGAATATATCTGCATTGACCAGTATTTAGCCATGAACAATTCCACACAGCCACTTTTCAGAGTATACAGAGCAGATACACTGTGCAATGCGATTTTTGTTCCTGGGTATTGAGTGCTATTTTCTAATTGCTTATGTGTAAAAAGTATAGAAAATGGCTATTATTCCATTCAAACCTTGCTTTTGTGACTAGGACAGTGATGTTTTGAAATTTACCTATTTCCAATTGTGCAACAGGTAAATTTGCATATTTTTTTTATTCCCATTAAAAAAAAACCCAGATCTTTTCCAGAAAAACAGCAACATATGAATCTAAATTAACATGTATTTACAATAAAAATGACCAAAACAAGATTTAGGAGTAGTTTTTAGAGATTTACAATTGTACTCTAATTCACTTTCACTAACCAGTCCACTAACATGTTCTCGCTATATGTTCCTTGGTAGCAGCGTTCAAAGTCCAGTATATACTGGTGGAAGTGCTCACCTTGCTCTTCCAAATACGCTCCAATGTTCTTCTTGAATTTATCAAGAGGAGTGTCAAGGATATGGACTTTAACTCCTAACATCCTGTTGAAAATTTTCTAAAGTCCAGTCCAGTCATGTAATAATTGAGCAGAAAATGGCTAAAAATGGTTTGTTTATTCAAATGTTTATAATGTCTTTACTTGTGGGCAGATTGTTGTGAAAATTGGCAGTATCGCAGGAAAGACTTTGTTTTTTAATGTGATGTAGCCACTTTTGCTAAAAATAATGTTATGCATGCATGGTTACTGATTAATTAATTATATAATAATAATTAGATAAATGTGCGCTCAATAAAGACGAAAAAAATGTGTGGAGTGTTTGTTAGTAATAAATTAAATGCAATGGTTATAAAATTAAATGCAATGGTTATAAAATTAAAATAAAAAATAAAAACATCACAAACACAAAACATGTTTTTCAATGACCTTTAAATGCAGCTTATTTAGGAAGAAATTCTTCGCACAGGTATGTAGGAATTTCATCAACACACGTGGGCACAAAGTTGAGAAACCCTTGTCTGTTCTGCATACATCCTAAATGTTTTTTAGGACCAACAAAACTAGTAAATACTGCCGGTTCAAGAGTGTCCGACCATTTTGCAGGTGAAATTTTGTCTGGTCTTTGACAAAGATTTTGCCAGTTCAAAGTCTGATTAAGTAACTTGTATGCACTGAAGAAATAGATAAATTGCTCTGGTTATCATCTCCGAGCCTGTCAGTCCTATCAGTCACTAATTCATCGATAAAATCAGTGTTGATTAAGTATCCAGACGTCATTTCGAAGGAAGACAATCGTTGAAAAAACGTTTGGGAAAAAAAAAAAAAAAAGATTTTAAAAATTTGATAGCACTTGCTTTAAAATTGAAAGAAAGCGTGCAGAAAGCTGGCAACACTGTCCCAGAACTTTGAAATGTCACTAAAAACTGAATGAAAATAAATTCATATATAGTCAAGATGCAGGGAAGTAACTGTAAAAGTTTATTGGATGCACTCTAAAATTTAATTCTTCCCTAGCCCATGGTCCACCCTTCCACAAAATTTCATTGAAATTCATCAAGAACTTTCAGAGATATTGTGCAGACAGACAGACAGACAGACAGACAGACATGAGTGGATACATATACCTCTTCCAAGTTGTTAAAAAAAAAAAAAAAAAAAATGTTTGTTTTAAAATAAAAATAAAAATCATTAGAGCCCATGTTTGGACAAACATTGGAAATTGCAAGATAAACGTAGATATAAACGCTTAGAAAAAGTTCACCTTTTTCATTCACATACAAAAGCAAATTTGAAATTCTTGAATAAGATAATCTGAAAATGTTTATAGCAGATTACTTCTTTCAAGGTTTTGAACTTTTGTTTTTTTTTAAATTTTATGTTTTTATTGCTCTAGGAGGAAACGTAGACATGAAAGCAAGCCAAGTTTGGAGAATGACAGATTTGTGTCTGAGTAGAATAAACTAAAAAAAAAAAAAGAAGAAAAACTGAATATCTATCCATGAGAAACACAATCGCTGGCAAATTTATTCGACAAAGAATATCTTAGAGTTTTTTTTTAAAATCAATATTTCGTGATGTGACTTGAAAGTAAAACAAAAACATGGCTTATTTTCTTTGACAGCGGTTTTGTGTCTAAAAATAAAGAAAAACAAAAATTTAAACGTTTATTAAAAAGCTGTTTTTTAAGTCTAATAAATTATAAAAAGAAAAAGAAGTGGAGGAGAAGGAGAAATTTAACTTTTTAGAATTTGTTAAAAGATTTAGCTTTTTTATTTTTCAAAAACTAAGTCTGGGAGGTGCAGGGTGGTGTAACGGTTACTGGCACTGAAAACCGAATTGGTAAACCTGGTTAAAGTTTCAGTCGAGGCTGCTTACGTTCACTTCACACTAATGACCGTTGGAAAGGCATGAATCCACTCCAAGTTGGAACACTTGAGCCCTGATAAAGGAGGAGGGTTGGGCATGGGGCTAGCAACTCCACCCTGTAAAACCTACAGAAACCCAGGGCTCAAAATTAACATTGTTCCATGGACGATAAAAAAGTGTTCGCGACAAACAAATATCTTCCCCGTGACGCCTCTGCGACAGAAGTGATTTTTTAATTTTTTATTTGGTGAGAATTGTTACGGTAGAAAAACAAAGTCAACTCCAGGTTTGGACTGGAGTTTGACAATTATTTATTTCCTCAACATTATAATGGTGTTTTTATTATGCTACTAACAACTAACAACTACAGATGATAATAAAGTAAAGAAACAACATTTTGATTTTGGGACCATTTACATTTCCTTTCAGGATGGTTAACATTGTTTTTTGGCATGGTAGTGAAAAAAGTTAGTCTGGAGCTCTGCAGAAACCATAGCAGCAGCATCCCAGCAATTGTCCACTGGCACGGTGCGGTTGTGGCCATATGCTCCACAAGGATTTTACAGGAACAAAACAAAAAAGAAGCTAAACATTTGAAGAACCCCAGAACAGTGTTGCCAATTTAGATGTTTTTAGAAACCATCGACCAAAACTGTCGACATAGGTTTCTTCTGTTTTCAAGTCAGTCGGGCTGGCTATGTATGTATCACAGGCTGCACCAATGGAGCTATAGGGCTGAAAATTTAAACATTTACTCCTTATTATGTCTAGAAAAAAAAGATTTTTTTTGTTTTTTGAATTCTCTCCTAAATAAGTTTTTTGTGGTGAGTCCAATTTGCAATGTAAGTTTATTCTAAATTGATCCCTTAGTTTGTGTCCGGCAGTATTCACACTTGTTTTTAAAAAATTCAGACTTTTTTTAGTAATCACTTTCACCCCTCTTTACAATTTTTTCAATTGACCCAGAGAGGTCATTTTCGAGAGAGACATTTTTTAATGACTTGATTCTTGACCATTCTTTAAAATTGGAGATTCCAGAAACCATTATTGTTTTTAAAATTATTTACCTCTCAAGGAAGTTGGAAAAGGCATATGTATTCAATCGTGTCCATCCATGAGTCTGTCTGGTTTTCAACACAATATCTCTAAAAGTTCACAATGAATTTCAAAGGAAGAATTGATTAAATTTTGGGGTGTATCAAGGAATCTTTTTAGAGTCACCTCCCTTGCATCGTAGCTATATATGACCTGATTTTCATTCAGTTTATAGTGGCAATGGTGTAGGCAGAGATATGCGCTCTTTGAGTGCTTCTAGTTTGTCTGTGTTTTTGCAACTACTCAATGTAAAAGGATTGTTCTGTACAAAAGTGTTTTTACATAATAGCAGGCTAATTTGAAACAAATCTTGGTTGTGAGTGTTGAATCTGCCTTCATCCACCATTTGGAATCTCAAGGTGAAAAGTAAGCTGGCTAGTTGATAATGAGCGAGTCGTGAAGTCCATTCTTGTGGAGGCCAAGCTGTGATAATCAATAGCCTTTCTAAAAAGGTTTATAACCTGCCGTAGCAACATTTTTCAAATCATTAGCCAATCAGTATGCACACAAGATTCCCCATAAAAATGCTTGGTGGCTCCAGCCATTACAAAGATTGATTTCAGCAAAGAGAATGCAACTTGTTATACGTCTCAGAAAGGGGGAAGAAAGAACACGGAAACATTTGCCTTGAAGCAAGAAGAAAAAAGATTTAGAACAAAAGAGAAAATGGTAGGGAGGAGTAGAGAGAGATAGAGGTAGGCAGAGAGGGAGAAATGGAGATGGAGGAAAAGGGTGAGGGAGAAAGGAAAAGGGAAAAAGAGAGGAAGGAAGGAAAAGAGAAAAAGAGAGGAAGGAAGGAAAAGGGAAAAAGAAAGGAAAAGGGAGGGAGGGAGGAAGGAAAAGGGAAAGAGGAAGTGGAGAATGGTGGGAACAAAATGGAGAGAGATCATCTAGAATGAATGCTGGGGAAAGAAACCCCCCCCCACACAAAGACGTCCAGAGTTCCAGCTGAATTTGAACATTTCCAATTGGACAAACAAATAAACAATTGTCCGATCCAATGCAAGATGCATTTGGGAAACTTGTACATCTCATAAGCAGCTTTGCCTTCCATTCGTAATGCCTTTCACTCTCACGTTTGAAAATGCTCTTTCATCTACAACAGTTTCCTCTCTTTCTTTATTTCAACATTTCCATCACCACCACCTATGGCTTGTATTCACAAAAGAAAGCTAGTAAGAGTATTCAGCCTGATCGAGTTGAAAATAGAATCTGATATTTAAATGGCATCAACTCTGAAACAAAAAAAAGACCAATGAAAAAGACTTAAATATTCAAATTAAAATTAAATCCAGGAAGGTCATTTGAAATGCAGAGACACATGTACACATCCGGAATTAAGATGGATGTTAAGTGGAATGGTAGAAAACCATTTTTATAAAAAATAAAAACTTTTCCAATATTTGAACATTTGTTCCAATAGCATAATCTCTAATTATCCACACAGTATTAGCCTGCTGTTTTGCAGAGAATTCCTTACATGACCGTGACTTTAAATTGAGTGTATAACCAGCAGAATTTTGTTTCATTTTAATCTCAGGGTTCAAGCCAACACACACACACATTTCTAATTGTTTGATTCAATAAGAATTTGCATAAACATGTGTCTCAGGCAGTGTTATCAACTAAAAAAATATTTTCGCGCTAGTTTGACTGCCAAAAAGCATTAAGAAAGCGCTAAATTCTTTAAAATTGCCAGAAATGGCCAAAATGTTTTAGGCGGAAACGTGCTAATTTAGCGCTTTTTGCAATGCCAGAACAAGAAACACGCTAAATCTAGCGCAAAACTCACTAAATTGGCAACACTGGTCTCAGGCAAGTGGATAAAAGTGTTGGTCAGGCATATCTAGTAACCGGTTCTATCCCTGTGGTGCAAAAAAAGTCATACTCTGGTTCAGTGGAAGAGACAGAAAAGCTACATCACAAGGAAGAATTAACCGATACAAGAACGATAACAATAAACCCCTGTGGATCGAATAAAGGGTTTGGTTCGAAATTCCCAGAAAATTACTAACTACAACAGACACCTGAAGAAAGCTGGAGGGTACAACAGCCAAAACATTGTGACTATAACAATCAAGATGAGGACACTAGTCCAAATCAATCAGTGTATCATCTTACTATAATTCACACACATTCTGATAATAATGATCTGCTTTCCATCTACCATATATCTATATAACACTAAAAGTCTGATTTTGTTTAACTGTATGTGACCTATAACTAGCCAAACCGGTACATAGTAGCCAGAGGTAATGAATTACGCTACCCCTAAAATGCACTAACCTAAAGAATGCAAACAAATTCTGGGTGATTTGCTACTGAATAATAACAGTGTGGGGTTTTCGTTCACATTCACCACAATAAGAATGATCTTATATTCATCAATCTATCTAATACTAAAAGTCTGATTAATTTTTTCCATTTGTGAACTATTAGTAGCAGAAACGGTGCATTGTAGCTAGAGTTTTTGAATTAAAGTAACTAAAAAGAAAAAACAAAAAAAGAAAAGAAAAAGCAGCTCTGATCAAAGGGCTCAAGAGAAATGATGCAAATAACAAACAACGAAATGCAAGAATTGGTCATTGTGTTTTGTCCAAGCCAATTGACAGCACTTTGGGCAATGTAAACAGTTCAAGCAAGAAGCGGTCAGCAATTAGAAAAGCAGACAAAATAAAATCCTTTCAGAATATTCAATCTGAGAAAGAAAAAAGTGCAGATGACCAAAAGAAAGGACTGACATCAATTAGATTAAATGCATCTGTCATTTTTAGAAGCAACTAGTCCATGACCCAACGCTTTGCTAACGGTTATCATGTGAACAACCAATACTATAACTATGACAGACATAGGGAGAAAAGAAAGTTAGGTAGCTTAATAAGATGGTAGGAAGGGAAAGGGGCTGATGGCTGTTACTGATAGGTGAGCATTATGGGAGACTTCAACGCTTAGATACAAAATACGGAATGAAAGAGATGAAGATCTTGTTAATTTTGCAACAGCAATTGGGTTCAAAATCATGAACACCTTCTTCAAGAAGAAATCCAATAGAAAATGGACTTGGAGGAGCCCCAATCACGAAACCAAGAACAAAATCGACTACATCCTAGCAGACAAAATCTGCACTGTCAAAGATATTCAGGTCCTAAATCGGCGACCACAGAATGGTAAGATGTAAAATTCAAATTAACACCAAGAAAGAACGCAGGAAAATGTTACGCACCAAACTGCAACCACTTAGCGTACAAAGAGAGCTAACTCAATCCTACAAGCTCGAACTGAAAAACAGATATGAACTTCTCACTGAACATCAACGAGTTCAACAACAAAATAACAACCACTCTAACTGAAGTCGCCAATATGTTTAAGCCAAAGACCAAACAGACCATCAGTAAACTCTCAGAAGAAACCAAGAATCTTATGGAAAATGCAGAAATCCCAAGCCACCGACAACAACAAGAGAAAAGATTGAAGCAATCGACATGAACAAAACCATCCAAAAGAAAGGTAGAAGATAAAAAGTACACAACAGCAGTAATCGGGAAAGAATTCTCAAAAAACGTAGGGGTTTCAAAACTATCAACAAAACTCTCAGTACAGGAAAAATGCAAATTACTAGTGTGCTCAAAGGAAATGGAGACCTAACAACGGATAGGGACCGAATTGTCAAACACGCTCAAGAAACCTATAAAGGTATACATGGCACTAGTCACTGCTTCGAAGGCTTCCCAAAAGTTACTCTGTGGGAGGTAAAGCAAGCCATCAAAAAAGGAAAAAGCACCTGGAGCAGATAACATTACCATCAAACTACTCAAAAAAGCTGGTAAAGTCATCACTAGGAAACTAGTCCATCTATTCAACTTATGCCTTGAACAGAGTAAAGTCCCAGAAGATTGGAACACTGCAATCATAATGCTGTTATATAGAAAAAGCGAATCCAAAAGATCTAAACAACTACAGGCCAATAAGCCTATTCAACTACATCGAGAAACTTTTTTGCATCCTCCTGATAGTCACCTACGGATCTGGAACATGGAACCTAACCTAAAGATTGACCCTTAAACTGAAAACCATGCAACGTGTACAGGTGGGAATCCGGCTAAACATCACATGGAGAGATCACAAGACAGCACTGTTAAAAAAAAAAAAAAAAAAAAAAAAAAAAAAAAAAAAAAAATTGAATTAATTCTATCAAAAAATCTCCAGTTCAGTAGATTTTCTTTTTTTAATTATCGATTAATAATTTAATTATCAAGTTTCATGATTATTCGCAATGAATAAAGATTTTAAAAATATTTAAAAACATTTATCCATAAAATAAGCTTTTTAAAAGAATATATCTTTTTTTGCACTATCTTAAAGTCTACATACAATACATACTATAAAAGATTTTAAAAAAGCAACTTCAAACTTCAAAAAAACAAAAAAATTGATTTTATTTAAGCCCCGAATTCAGGCCATAATTTCTACATTTCCATCAAAGCTTTCAAATATAATTTTACCTGATTTAATTTCTCAGGCGACTTATCTTTATAGCTTTTATAGATATTATAGATATTTTTATTATTTACAGGAATTTTAATAGAGATTTTATAAAATTAAATAGACGGGGAGTTGATTGACTTTTAAAAAATAGTTACTCAAATTTTTCTTTAAAAAAGATTCAATTACATTATTAAATACATCCAGAATTGAATAAGTACCAAAAGTTTTATTGAAATACAATAATTATTTAATTTTTGGTAGAATTTTAAAATCTGCATGTATTTCGCATAGAAATATTCTATATGCAAATCATTACGTCCCATTATTTACCTTTGTCAACAAAGCTGAAAAATGTAGTATATATATTGGTTGCGTCTGTTCATTTGTTTGTCCGCCCATACAATATCTTTGAAAGTACTGAATGGATTTCAATAAATGTGGAAGGGTGGGCAATAGGGTAAGAAAATTTGGGGGCGCACCCATGAATTTCTTTTGGATTGAGAGATATTTCTTCTATATATTTATGTATACACTTATGACCATCCACACAATATCTCCAAAAGTTCTTAATGAATTTCAATGAAATTCCGTGGAGAGTGGCTCCATGCACAATTACCTCCTTTACCTCTTAGATGTCCAAACCACATAATAATCGCCAAACTTTCATGTCTGTCCACACGATTTCTCTAGAAATTCATTGAGAACCAATGAATTTCTATAACATTTTAGGGAAGAGTGTCAAATTGGCTACAGAAGAACTGATTAAATTTTGGAATGGATTCATGCACAATTCCCCCCACCACCATGTCATGGTTATCACACAATTTCACCAAAATGATATATCTGTCCACATGATACATTAGGCTAAGGAGGAAGTGATTTAATTTTGGGCCGGATCCATGTGCAATTACCACCCTCACGTCGTAGTTATATGTGCACACAACATAATATCACCAAAAGTTAATGCCAGTTCACACAATATCTCCTAAAGTTCTGTATGAATAGTAGAGATTAAATCTTTGGGTGGATCCATGCACAATTACTTCCCAATGGTGTTGGCATAGGTAAGCGCTCTACGAGTGCTTTCTAGTTTACACTGTGTAAACAACTTTTTCAAAGACAAAAATCTCTGGCTCTAAACATGGAAAACAAATAATCAAAGAGATTATCCAAACAAAAGTTGGAATGAATATAATTCCTTCAGCAAGAATTGCCAACTCAAAGAACAGATCTGTTAACAAAGACAGATTAAACTAGTGCAGGGTCTGTAGCATATGTTATAGAGGGGCCCAAAATTAAGCAAATACTAAAAACATACATTTTTTTTACTTGCAAAGTAATTAAATTTTTTCATTTGCTATCCAGCCAGATAATACAGCAAATATGTCTGACATTTCAGTAATAGTTTTCAATTTGATCTTTGTACAGGAGGTTGTGACTTTAGTTTCAAATACTTTTGTATTTATGTGTCATATATGTATCACATAGATAACATACTCCCATTAATTACTGCTAGTGGTCGACCAATATGGTTTTTGGCTGATGATGATATATAGAGGGCAGGGTGACCAATGGTCGATATGTTTTTTGTTTTTTTGCTTCTGATAAAATACAATTTGATAACAAATGAGACACAAAATTGCTGAACTTAAATGAACATTTATTTAATGTTATTGTCTGTCTGCATTGTCTCTGGAAGTAGATATGCACTCCGTCTCTGCAGTGCACTTATTTTAAATTAAAAAAATGTATCAACTAAATAATATCCAACGGTAATCAAAAAACTAAACTTTGTAAAAACAAACTTATGAATGAAAAAGAAATAAAGTTTTAGTGCACATAACAGCATTTATCAGCAGACAGCAGCAATTGTTTCTGAGTAAACAACAATTTGTAAACTTTATACATATATATTTATACATAATAAATAAATAAATATTAACTAAAATAAATAATGTTAGTTTAGTGCATATAGTAGCACCGAGTCACAGCTCTTTTCTTTGTTTTTGGGCCCAATGAACATTTATTTAACACTAAAATAATGTATTATTTACTTGAACACAGAAAAATATTTGAAAATAAAAAATGTGCATTGTCTGTGTTTGGGAAATGAAAAAGCTATGAAGTGTATACATTAGTTATAAACACTGTATAGCAGTAATGCCTAAAGTGTGTGCCGCAGCTCCCCGGTATGCTGTGGGATATTCGAAAATTTTAATAATGCTAGGCAATCGTAAATCAATGAAGTGATGCACGGCCACAATGATAGACACCTAACTGGCACATTGTGAATCACTGTCCATCTAATGTTGAACTTTGCCGTTTTAAAACTTGATGGTGCTCAGTCGGTAGACACGGTTTTCATACTGGACTGTTCTAAAACTATGTCGAACATTCTCGGTACAAAGTAATTATGATTGTTAAAAAACAACTTTTTTTAATGAATTTGAATTGCATGATTCAGTATTGTTTTTAACCAAACTAAATTAATCAGTATTTTCTGAGTTGAGGCACCATGAAGAAATCCTTATATACGAAGGGTGCTGTGATTCGAAAAAATTTGGGAACCACTGCTGTATAGTCTACTTCAATGTTTACCCTCTATTTTATTTCCTGTTTTTCTTTGCTTTCATATATAACCATCCGACAGCTTAAGCCTAAGCCTATCTTCCGTTTCTCTCCTACAAGAGAAAAAAGAAAGACTAAGAACCAACATGACTGCCGCCACACTCCCTCAATAGCACCCTCACTCTGTTATACGGTCGGTTCTCTGAACTTTACTACCCCACCTCTGACTAGGTCAACCCTTGGATCATTTTCTAACCTTGTCAGAAAACTGAATTCATGAAAAATTACATGCTTTTTTGGCCCCCACTTTCAACCTTTCAGTTTTAATTTTAAACTAAAAGGTACTTTTTTTCTATTAGAATAAAAATTGGCCTCAGGAGTTCAATAATCGACCAATGCAGATGATCTCAAAATGTCAAATATCAGCCCAATTATTTGGCCGGACGATTAATTGGTCGACCTGTAATTACCACATTAAAATAATAACTCCAATTAAAAGGTGATAATTGACCAAAATCGCTAATCTTAAACACGCAATCATTCATAAAAGTTGAGGGTAGCACAGTACAATAGCAATAGTGCAAGAGCAGAATCACTGAATCGGAATCGATAGCTTGCAAGCATTTAGTCCAGGGCACCGTAGCATTTGCTACTTAGTCAATCTAGCACTGTCTTTTGAGAACTTTGAATTCAGCCATTTTAGTCCTGACACAGTTATAGAGCGCAGTAGGAATTTTTAAGTTGACCAATGAAACCAATTGGACATGCTAGAGGGACCTTTAAGTGAGTAAGAATAACTTGGGTAAACATCCCAGATCAGTTGAAAAGAATGTTTAGCGCTATTTTTCATAATTGCGCATTTTTGCTGTGGTGCCCTAGTCAGAAAAAGAAAATCTTTTCATCAAATATGGGCATATTGTATATCGTTTGAAAGGAAATTGCATGCTGAGTAAAGTGTACAAAAGAACCATATGCCTCAGAGCTAGTCATTTCAAGCTAGATAGTCCTTGGGGATACCAGCTCCCTATTTTGAATTCAGAGTTTGTGGCGATGAGGTGGAAATGGACTTGCCCAAGAAAATGACCTGCTTGAGGTGTGGCAAGCAAAAGCCGTGTAAAATGGGTCGCCGACATATGTGGACGAAGTGGAACGTGGGTGACCCGTATATTGAGCGCCAGCAACCCGGATGTGGCGAGTTGCTGGCTATAACAGCTTGAAGTTCGTGATAGCTTACCGGTGAAAAGCAAGGAAGTGTCCCTTGAAGGAATCATTCCGGTGCTGCAACATTGACATGCGGTTGGACTCATTGCATCGAAACTGTGTCAGTGTTTTTCCCCTCCCCATTTCTACTACAGAGTTGTCCTTTTTCGAGATTGGTTGCCTCCCAAAGCTAGAGAGCTTAGTCTTCCTGGTTATTTTACCCATAGCTAGGAGGGAGAAGTGGTGGATTCATACCTTTCCCAAAGGCATTAGTGCAAAGTAAACAGTAGCCATTTATGAAAGAGTCGTTGGAATCAAAGGTTTCACGGATCGACTAAAATGCCCTGCATGAAAATAGAAAAGAAATACAAAAAAAACAGAAAAAAAGTGAAGAGTGAATCCATTGAAATTAGCAAAAGACAATTAGTGTAAACGGGAGGTCACGCTGCAGAATTACAGTCTTTTGCCTTTTGAAGCCACGGCCATTGTGGTGAGCAAAGATTAAAATCAATTAAGCTTCAGGGATACAAGATTTCATTAGGTGTGCCTCCTGGTGTCCCTTTCAAGACATTTCTGAATGTGTAGTTAATGGGGAGGAAAGAAGCAAGAAAAGTTCATTCATTAAAGGATTCCGCACTTTTGTATGACAAAGAAATTAACAAAGATTAAAAGAGTACAAATCCTCCAATCACAAATTAACACTTTAAGGAACAATATTAGATTGCTTATTCAACATTTCAACAGAGAAATGTAATTTCATTCACTGTTGACTTTGGGTTTGCCTCTCATTAAGTTGAGCAAAAAACTATCAAGTTGTGTTCAGTTCAGAGCAAAAACAAATCTTGGAGATCTGCACTGAAAGCTGAAAGATCACTTATACAAATGTCATTCGGAGTTTTATTAAGATATAAAGAACATTAATGTCTCTAGAATATCATGTATTGGGATTCAAGAATAAAGTCTCCAAAAAAAAAAAAAAAAAAAAAAAAAATTATATAATTTTATTTTGGGGTCACTTTAATATCCTCGCCCTTAGGTTTCATCAATTGAACATCCACCCCAAATGTTGGCTGTTGTACTCTTCGTCCTTCTTCAGGTGTTGTTTGTTTTCTTTCTCTCTTCTGTCTGATTTGTCTTCCTTAAGGGCAAATCAACATTAGAGAAAAAGCTTTTGTTTTTTTTCTTTTCTTTCATGATGATTTGCCCAGAAGAAGACAGAAAGAAAACAAAGAATACCAGAAGAAGACAGGAGGGTACACAGCCGAAACATTGTGAAAGAAATAACAGCATAGACAAGGAAAATAATCCAACTATACCACACACGATGATGTCACAGACACTTCAAAGAAACAACTCGCAGACACCAAGACACTAGGAGTATAACAAAATCTCTTGTGATTCTACTGACCAAATGATAAAATTTCTTTCCTTTTCTTTTTTGGAATATAGCCAGTGCTTACCATTCCAGATTGCGAAAATCATCAAATGTGGCTTTCCAATTAGATTGGAAAGATCAATAGAATTCAAAGAATTGGCAACTGATCTCTCAGAGAAGACGGATGAAGTAGGATTTTTGGAGTGGACAAACAGAAAAAGTAAGAATTTATTTACTGTCCTATTTTTTCTAAAACATTGATGTTTCCCTTCGATTCCAACAAGAATGCAGAGATTTCTCACAGCTAATTAGATCCGATCCAATCTCAATCCTTGGCCAAGGATCTACACTTCACTGTTCATTTCCAGGGGACCTGTTCCTCCAGGCAGCACCTCCTGATTGCACTGCGGGGTAAGGTGAGGGCTTTCCCCTGATGCTCGAGGCCAAAAAGCTAAGGGAACTAGATGATTTTGTCTTCTCCACATGATAAAATTCTTCTAAGGCATGTGGGGTCCCATACTAAAAAAAAATAAAAAAATATTTTAAAACAGGCCATGTGCGGCATGCATTCCACCTGTGGGAGGTCAAATGAATATCAATTTCTCACTGCTGACAGGAATTGTTGCCTTTGTTGCATTCAAAACAGCAGAAAAACAAAGTGCAAGATAGTATTTCGCCAAAAATTCAGATTGACTACATTTTGAATGGAAGAAAATTATTACTAACAAAGCATAAAAATTCCCACTTCAAAATTTTATTTATATTTAAATAAAACTTGTAATATAGAATATGGTATGCATCAAAAACCTGGACAAGATACTGACAACGGTCTTTGAAACATCTTAAATATCAGCTGGGAAGACAGAAGAACCAACATCAGCGTGCTGAATTGAAGTCTTCGTCATCGAGAACCAACTAAGATGGAGCTGGTCATTTTATTCAGATGAAAGACAGCCAGAGAAAAATTTCTACTCCCAGCTTAAAGAAGGCCAACATACAAGAGGTGGACAACAGAAGAGATTCAAAGACATCTTAAAAGCCAACATGAAGAAATGTAACATTGACTTTAACAACTGGGAAACCAATGCCATGGACAAGAAACAGAATAAGAAAAAAAACAAAAAGAAACTGGAAAGGTAGGTAACAACAACCAAAGTTCAATCTGCCACCAGGAACAACCTTTTTCGAGCAGCAGGCTGCATGAGATATTGCTAATCATAAACGGTCACAAATTCACCATCAGAATAATTTTAGAATGTTAGGAACATGTTTGCTAACAACATAGCTTGCATGCACCATTTCGCTGAGCTCTGTTTGCCTTTTAGAAAAAAAGCATATTTAGGCTACTGATCTGTTTCTTTAGTGTTTTCAATTTTAAGCTTTCTGATATCTCCTTAAAAATGTGTAATGATGCTTAATGTTAAATTCTTTAAATGCGGAGTGGGATTCAGAACATATTAGATACCTTGGTCTGTTTTTTTTTTACTTCAACAAAGTAATCATTTGTCCACTTATACTGGAATTTTCTAATTTCTTCAAAAAAGGTTCCCTTTTGCTTAGATGAAATTTTTATAGAAATGCTATTTCCCTCATGGAATTAAGTGTGCTGTTCAGAAAGTCAAAAGGGCTGCATGGAGCCCGTGGACCATAGTTTGCCCACTATTGTTTCTCCAAGTTTCCTCAGGCAACAGAGTTTATCTTATCAAAACATTTATGCACAGACTATTTGTTTTTCCAGCTGATATTGATTCTAGATATTTAGATAATTTTCACTTATCTTTTAACTTTCTGTACATGATACCAGATATAGGTTTCGTGTGACGAATGAGGTAGTTGCATATTTCCCATTAGCAACATGGAAATATTTTATCTGCTTTCACCTTAGAATGACTGACATTACGTAAAAATTGAGAATAATTTCATTCATAAATATTTTCTTTTATTACAATTCTATAACATGAAGACCATTGTAGAGTTAATAGAAGTTTGTAGAATTTTCTAGACTTTCATTCCATTCATTGTGTGGCCATTTTGTGTGATGGAATTTACACAGCGGGCGGTGTGGGTGGCCTAACAGTTAACAGCACGGAGAATGGAATTGGCAAACAGAGTTCAAACTTTGGCTGGGATAGTTTGCATTCACTTCGCACTAATTCCCTTGGGAAAGGCATGAATACCCCCCTCCCATCAGCTATGGGTAAAATAGTAGGGCAATTAGAGCCCAGTAAGGTAATCCATCTTGGGCATCAGGCTAGCACCTCAACCCCATTAAAAAACCTACAGAAACAATGAATGGGTCTCCATGGATCATTCGAGAAATGGCAACAAGATCATTGCCTTATGCGTTGTGCAATACGGGAGCAACTGAGTCTGAGTTTACACAGCTCTCAATTCATGCCTTTACACAAAATTTAAATGAAGAATACAATACTTAAGATTCTTGAAACAGTTTGTGTAGAATCAGTACAAAAACTTGAAAGTGTTTTGGGTTGGTGTGGAATAATAACAAATCATAAGAAAGAAGACCTAATTGCATCCAAAAACATCAGCTACAAAGTAATTTTACTAATCAGTTTTCCAGGATTATTTCTTTCTGTCTGCAGTCATCCCCGCACCACCACCACCATTACCCACACCCATACAATATTCCTGGTTACCTGCAATTAGAATAACACCTGCAATGCTTTTCAGAAAGAGTCTCAGAGCCAAGCAGGAACCATCCAAATTTCATTTCTGAAGAATATCAGCGAACTCAAAAGAGTCTTTGATTGCAGTTGCCATGACAAAACGCAACATTTATAATAAACAAAGAAGATGCGGAGTAGCGTAATGGTTACCAGCACGGAAAATGGAACCAGCGGACGAGTTTGAGTTTCGGCCAAGGCTGTTTACATTCACTTTGCATTAGTGCCCTTGGGAAAGGCATGAATCTGCTTCTTCACCCAGCTATGGGTGAATAGCATTTGGAGCCCTTTGGCTTTGGTTAATCAAAGACAAAAAAAAAAACTACAGTTTGGCAGTCACCATAGCTGGTCCCAAGACCAGGCAAAGGATGGGCAGTGAGTGAGGCTAGCAACACTAACCTGTAAAAATTACTTGCCACAGAAACTGCAGCAGAATGGTTGCAGCTCTATGTTCTACAAGGAGTCTACACAAAGTTTATGACAATCAGCAACAAACTCACACAATGTCCATTGTATATCAACTGCATTTGAAAATAAATCAAAACAATGCATAATTTTAGAAAAATGGCTCTAAAACATGAAAGATCCAGTTTCTGATCACATAAATGAATAAAACATTTCTTTATTCCTTGCCATTATTTGCAATTAAGCATGGCTTTTTTTCTTCCTTTTATTGGGAAAATTAATTTCTCTAAAACTTTCAAATAAACAATTTTCATTTCCTCTAGAACCTAACAGCAGCACAGATAAAACAGTGTCAAAAAGACATGTTGCAAACTAATTAATTATGAGTTGGGATCTAGTCCGCCTAGTGGCTCGAGATAGTTGTGCATTTCCAATTAGTGCCACTGCCAGAAGTTGGTGTTCAAGCCAGGATTTCAAATGTTTATTGTTATAAATGTTATTTCCAGACTGGCAGACCTTCCCCACTTGGTCCCAACACAATATACTACCTTTCGGTCTTGACCCATACTAAGCTCAGATTAGTAAATATTTATCAATCTACTAATCTTGTTGTAGAACTATTTCCAAATGTATCCCTCCAAGTATGTAGTGTCTGAATTCAATGGCATCCAATCAATTTGTTGCAAGGTCAAATCGTCACCAACCCAAATAAATGTTCATAATTAAAAAAAAATAAAAGTAAAGTTTAATGCGTTAGATGAATTGACCAGCAAGGATTTTTTATCAGTGACATATAATTGTAGCACCGATTCAATACACCCACATTTTGATCAAATTTGAGCAAGAAGAAAGTTATATGTGTATGTGTTTCCCACTAACACAGGTGGACAGTATACAAGCCCAGGTAAAAGTCCGGATCTTGAACAGTGATTTTTAAGGCAGTTAGTTCCTCCCAATTCAGAAGATTGACAGATAAACGAATAAAATGTCTATTTATTCCTTGCCATTATTTCATTTCACAACCATAGTTCTCTTTAAGCTGTGCGCGTGTGCACACACACATACATACATACATACATTTTGCAACCAGCACACAAAAGGAATTAATGTGCACACAAAAGATTTCAAACTCTGTAGATAGCTTACTGAGTTTTTATTGAAAAAATATTGATTCACCATGTCAAATTCAAAAGTGTGCACATACCTTTTGTCAAAGTAAAAGAATTTGCACAACATAAGATTTTGGTGCACAATGACTACAAGAAATTAGAGGGAACATTGGTTCACAACAAAATTTTCATTTTCAAAACAAAACTTTAACCCCCCACCCCATTTTGGCCTGTAAAATGCTGTACTAGTAAAAATAAGGCTAGATATTATTGCAGGGATTATTTGAACATCCTTGCTCATTTGATAAGAAGCTAAATATCAGGGCTCCAGACTAACTTTACTAAATGTAAACCATCCCATATTATTATTATCTATAGTTATTAGTTGCATAATAAAAACACCATTAAAATGTTGAGGAAATAAATGATTGTCAAACTCCAGTCCAAACCTGGAGTTGACTTTGTTTTTCTACTGTCACAAAACCAACAAGAACAATCCTCACTAAATTTCTTTAAAAAAGAGGAGAAGATATTACATTAGTTCGTCCCAAACACATTTTTACCATCCCCGGGACAACGTTAATTTCGAGCCCTGCTAAATATGTTGAAAATATTCATGTAACAAATAAGCATTTTTGAAACATTTATTCAGAAGAGTTTACTAGGGTACCTTCTGTAATTTAGGGTTAGTATGTTAGTCTAAGTAAATGTTGACGATAGAAGTCACAGGTCACATTTAATTCCTAAGTAATATTTTAATAAAGTAAATATTGAAAACAGTCATATTTAATTTAAAGTAATATTTTAAGACATTTATATAAAATAGAAGTGCCTGTCTATATATCTGCGTGACTGTTTGTTGTATTAGAGGTTGAAGATAGGGTTAAGGGTTTGTTTCTTAACATATGGTCAATATATTTGAACATTACAAAAACATAAATAACTTTTTTTGTAGAAAAGATAAATGGTTTAATTGAATTTTACATGAACGAGCAAAGTCTCTTCTATAGAAACCAAAGATTCTTGGTAATATTTTGTAAAATGACATGACATTTCTATCACTGCTTGGACCCGTGCATACAATTCATCTCCATTTTTGGGGTTTAAATCCATCCTTGAAGATCGCTCTTTTAATTATGGCATCAGCTGTTTCAATTGGCCAGCATTGAGGGCAATTTGTGATGTTGTCTTTCTCTGGTGTGATAAGAATTTGTTTGGAATCAAGATATTGCAACACAGACTAGGCATAATGAGATGATGCCTTGTCGGGCCAGAATATTGCAGCTTCTTAAAAACTCCAATTTATTTAATTTCTGATTGATCGCAAGAGCTTGTCGCCACAAAAACTATGGTGAGACAGTATTGTCAGTAATGGAATACCATAGGCCAATTTGGGCAGGAAATTTTGAGGCCATAGAAAACTTAACAGAGTCTGGAGTTTTATTCATCATCCATTACGATTAAACAACGAGCTGTTTGTCCTAAAAAATACAGTCAATAAAGTCGCCCAAGTGTTGTCCTAATTTTAGCTATTTTATTGTCGCTATACTTTAGAACCGTCTTTTTTTCCCCTTCTATATTCTATTCTGTAATCATCTACCATTGCCTTTATGACAGTATTATGACTTACCCCATGTAACCCAACCTTACGAGCTGATACATTTGATTTATGATGACATTTTTTTATCTTTGTTGTCTTCAGATATCAATTTACAGATCCCAGAGTTATACTTACTGTGAACTTCTAAATTTTCACCATTCTCAAACCTTTTTGTAGCTTAATAAATTGAAATGCGTTTAAAACTTTTTTCGAAGCTCTACAATAGTGACGTTAGGATTATTTATCGTAATTTAAGCAAGATATTTTAAAAGTCATATAACATAAAACATACGTTAATTGGTAACTTGAATATAAGCTCATTTGAAAGAATACATCTCATTTTTACCCAGGAAATATATTTTATGTTCACGGTTGACCCTATGCTTTGATTTGATTGGTGCATAAATATGTCCATGAATACATTGACCCTATGTCTGTTACCGTGCTTGGTATTGGATACAATTTTATTCTTTTTGCCAACATTTTCAATGTGAGAACAAGGTATAAATGAGAATATATATGAAAATGACACTGCAATAACTAGACTTCATAAAGATACTAAGAAGATAGAGATTGGAAAAGGAGTAAGACAACTATTTACAGCAAGCCTTGAAAGCACCTTTCAGAAAATAGACTGGAAAACATAAGAGTAAACCTAGATGGAGAATATTTGAACAATTTAAGGAACTATGATGATATTGCATTAATATCAGAAACTGTGGATGATTTATAAAACATGTTAAGTGGTCTAAATAGAGAAAGCCAAAAATGATGTTCAATAATAAAGTCCTGAAAAAGATCATAAGAGTAGTGGGTGAAGCCTTAGAAGAAGTTAAGAAATATATTGACATAGGGTCAGGCAATAAAGCTAGAAAAAGAAAAAGACCATGAAAATGAAATAAGATGGCGCAGAACGATTGGCTGGAAAGCATTTGGTATAAATAGAGACATACTGAAAAGCAAACTGCCAATATGCTTAAAACAAAGTATACAATCAATGCATAATACCAGCTATGGCGTACATGTGCGCAACCTGGAAACTTACAAAACCAGTCGAAAACAACCCAGAACCACACAGAGGGCAATGGAATGAGCAATGTTAGGAATAACTCTTAGCGATAGAAAAAGACCAACATGGATCCGAGAGTGGAACAGGGGGAAAGATATCGTACAAGTAATTAAGCAACAAAAGTGGAGATGGGCAGAGCACATTGAGGGAAGAAGGACAACAGATGGAGCAAAAGGCTAACCGATTGGTGTCCGTGGGACAGTAAAAAATGACCAGACACAAGATGGAGAGATAAAATAGAAAGGTTTTCCGGTAAGACATGGCAGAGATTAGCATAGTCATGCTCGTCATGAAAGGAGATGGGAAAGGCCTTTGTCCAGCAGTGGACTTACAACGGATAAATTGTGTTGTCAGTGTGTACAAGACATGTATTGTCAGTTAAAAGGTGTCAATGAAATATTACTATTTGATTACTTTAAATATGTATTTAGAATATTTGGTCAAATTGGAGAATTTCACACTTAATTTTAATCCACAAGAGCTGAAAGACGGTACCTCCCCATTGCCCTAATAAGGGTGGCATTAGGCCATTTTCTTGGTGTTTGGGAATTTTACCTAGGGACCTCCAGTTTTGTGGGCTCCTCAATAAATAACTGAACACACGTTGAATTGTGCATCTTATGCAAAATAAATATCTACTTTATTAAGATGTAAATCCGTTTCACCTAAAAACTATAAGATTTTTTATTTATTTTTTTTTAAATAGTCGCAATTACGTAACATTTTGAAATATTTCAAGAAGCAGCTAATAGAAAAATAACACCACCCCTGAATGCTTTTCTTGTCTTCCCAAAAGCAAAACTCCCAAACTCAAAATTCTTTTATTTCAGATGAAAAGAAAACTGAATCCACAGCTGAGTTAAGGTTTGGTGGTGCCGAACGTTCTTTTCTTTCTTGAACACTGAACAGGTAAATTCCAAAGGAAAAGTCAGAGGTTCAGTTCAAGGTGACAGAAGCCCCTACCCCTAAAAGAGCATGTTGAATTTTCTGAGGAGTCTTTGGATTTTCTACGATAATAAAACTAAAAAATGTTAGTCGTTGTGGAAAAGTTGCACTAACACTGCAAGCTGCAACACACTTGGGACAAAATACAAAATCTGGAAGCACAGAATGCTGTATAAAAGTAAGAACTGATTTATCGTCGTCTTTGTAAAACATTTAAATTAAATCAAAAAGGCTTAAATAACAACCATCGCAAGGACTCCATTGTTAGTAATATAGAAACTAAGGGTCCAGCTTAGGATGATATTTACATAACATTGTAAAAAGAAAGACATGATAACGTTAAGATCAAGAAAATGAGTACACGTGTTGGAGAAATTTTAAATTCTACAACTACAACTGACCCACTTTTAATTGTACGGATTGTCATCCGAACAATAATTGAAAATCTATTTCATCATCTTAAAAATAATGTAGGATGTACTAAATTCCATGTTAATAACACACACGCGCGTGCGTACACATTTAAAAAAAAAAAAAAACTTTTTAAAGATATTTTCGGATTATATTTGCAGCAGCAACACACGTGGCGTGGAACTAAACATCTTTTACTAGAGAGAATAACAAAAACTGGTTTCTTATTGATAGTTTGAGCAAAAATATTACAGATTTCATGAGGCTGGTTCTTATACTCAGATTAAAACCCATATTGTACCTAGCAAGATGTTTTTTGTCCTATTCACATAACGTTTGTAATACTAAGAGAATTTAGGAAAACGCGATACAGAGTTTATGATCCCACTGGTCATCCGTACTGTATATAAATACTATACTTGACTATGGGGCTTCCCTTTTATAATACAGTACACATTTATTCCACACAAGAAGCCAAAACCGATGTGCCCAAAATGAAATAGACAAGAAATTTAGAGATAGGTAAATTAAACACAACGTAAACATGTCAAGAAATTGTATTGGGGTCAAGAATTCGATAAAGAAACTTAAGTTGATAACAGTAATCATCAAGTGAAGTGCCACATGGGAAGAAAAAATTAAACAGCTTTTCTTTTTTCAAGTCAATGACGGCAGTGTTTTTTTCTTTTTATGTACACGATTTTATTTTTAGAGATACGGAGATTTACAGAGGATTAAATAATTGTTTAATTAAATTAAAATTGATCTTTGTGGGTAATTTACGCGAGAATTAGCATTCGAACCGGAGATGAAAGGTTTGAAAAAAAACAGGCACTAAGAATGGGGTTTCTGGTTTTGGATTACCTTTTTTTAGGTTCAAAGAATGGACTTATTATTTGTATTTTTATTGTAAAAGGACAGCTGCCGTGTAAAACTATAACAACCTAAATGTGATTTAGACTGCCTTTTTTTCTTTTTATGGCAAAATAAAAGATATTAGACGAGGATTTGGGTAAGAAAAAGAGACAAATAAATAAGAAACCATTTAAATGAATAACGGGCCGTTATACAGAGAGTGACAATCATAAAGTCCCTATGTCCGTTTAAAAATAAAACCTAGATAAAGACTTTGTGGACACCCCCTTCTGGTGATCCGATGTACAGTGTACATAAAATCAACAACAAAAAAACATCGACTGAAGAAGTAATTTCAAATCTGTGAACAACAACAAACACAAAAATAACAAAAAATCAGTTATTATAAAAGACCATAAATTGAGTTATTTACCCGGCAGTTTGGTTATCATCAGAATTTCCAGTAGGCACCATCGTAAATGATCAGAGGAGGGAACCGGTCGAAGTTTTGGGAATTGGTGACCGAATAAATATGAAAAAGTGTGTAGTAGTCGAAGTACTAAATCAGACTCGACTTTTGTGTGAGGATCACTATTGTTGGGTGGCAAATGGGTGTTGGTCTTTTCCTGACATCTAGTACACGTTTTTTGGTATCTACTACAGAACGAGCAACGTCCACTTTTCTTTCACAACCGCTACTAATGGCTTGCCGTTGTTGAAATCCAAGAAAGGGAGAAAACGTGTCTATAGCGGTGGGGGAAGAACACGTGTTTGTTGTTCCACTGTGACTGCTACACCGGGGGTGGGGGGGATTCCCTCTCCCTGCTTCTCTTCTCTCCCTCTCTCTCGTGGCCCTGCCGTGATGGCCGACCCAGGCGAGGAAGGGAGAGGTTTGCTGATCGGCGACACAGAGAAAAGGTGCTGGGCGCACCTGGGTTACCAGATATGCCAAAACGAAGGAAGACATTTCAGGGGAAAACGATTGAAAAGGGGGACATTTCAAAATGTAACAAAATTCAAGATATAAACTTTTATTACGAAAGAAAACATTAAAACAATAGTAATAGTGCTCAAACGAACATCTTTTTTTACCTTTTTTTTTTTTAAGTAAGAAAAGTTACTACTGCTGATAGTACCACCTATTTAGTTTTCGGTGCTGACTGTTTTTGACAAAAGCTCATTGTTTCTAAACAGATAACTAGAAATCCATGCACGCCATAGGCTTAAAGTTGTATTGTGTGAGTATTAGGGTCTTCACTGACTCCACATTGGATCTATTCTTCTCATTGGTCCACTGAACATTTATCATCGAAAAAACCCTCTCAACATTTGCATTATGAACAGAAAATACAAAAATCAAATTTACTCATTAGAAATTGTTCTGAAAATCAATCGATATTAGGGAAAGATTTTTTTAAAAAATAACCTCCATTGTAATTGTTCATGCAACCTTCTTCATAAAACTCAAGACCTATCTTATCAGATTTGAACAATGAAATCAGGTTGCAAAATTGGTCGTATGACGTAAAAGTCATCAATGATAACATCTCTTTTTATTCAAGAACTCAATGCATGGAATCAAATCATATTTGCACTTCTCGTATTCTTTAAGAACTCCATCCAACTTTAACTCATCCAACGGGGCTATCAATTTTTGTAAATATTGCATGGATGCTTCGTAAACTTATTGAACTTCACCGTAGATGCCCTGTGTTTCTTCATTCGAGCCATTTGCTTCACGAACAAGATGTTTGATGTTTCACTTTTAAGGTCTGTAGGCAGGCACGCAAGTGAAACATAATTTGTGCGTGTAAAGCAGTGTAAACCAAAAAAGGACATTTTAAGGTGAAAGGGAACGTTATATTTTTTCCTTCAAAAAGGAGAATATGTCCTCCTTTACCATATGGCAACCGTAGGCGCACCGAAGAATACCATAGAAGCCCAATACCAATAGAAGCAAACAAAATAACAAATCTCTCTAGAGATTGCTATTTAAAAGGTAACTTGTATGGCACAAAAAACATTGTATTGCGACAAGCTTCCAAGTGTGGAGAGGGCTTACTTGCCTTAGAAAATTGGCATTCTAAATCCTGCTGTTACCTACCAAAGGATTCCTTTCGATCCCAAAAGTATGATGTCTGGTTCCAGGGGATCCGCTCCCCCAGGCTGCACCTCCCCACTGAACTAAGAGGAGTAAGGTTAAGGCATTCCCTGATGCCTGTGGCGTGCCCCCCAAAAGGGCAAGGCCGAGGGAACTGGATATTTTCGCCCCTACTCACACGCGCATGTGGGTTCCCATATCAAACTCGACCTTGTGTTATTTTGCCCCCGTGAGGAGGCGCATAAAACCCATACCTAGGCTCGAACACCTTACCTCTGGCAAATAACTCTCCTCGGCCACGAGACAGACCATAATAAATATTTAAACTTATTTACGATACAAGGCCAAATAATAAAAGTAAGAGCTAGGAAGATTGTATCGCTCCAATCTTCCATGTGAGGAGGGCCTGTGTGACTTGAAAATCAGCATTCGAAATCATGGCTTCTACTTGGGCTCGAACACCAACCCCTGACACGACCGGGAAATAATACCCAACTGTCTCAACCACGAGGTAGGCAGTATTTACTAAGCTTAGGTCAGTGAAGCATAAAAAAGGAAATGCGAGTAAGATTGTACTGCGCCATTCTTCCAAGTGCGGAGGGGTACAAGTTGAGTTAAGTAGTGCGGCCCCTCCTACAGAGTTAGTAGTATTGCTTTATTTCCGCATCTCATACTCCAATGACTGGTCCCGAATTACCTAACCCTAACTTTACCCCTGACGTGGTACAAACAGGAATGTCGGCAATGTTAGAGTATGGGATGCGAAAATAAAACAATACTACTAGCTCTATATGGGGATGACACTTCTTATGGGGGGACCGCAGTACTTAACTTGTACCGGTGAGGCTCTCTGCCTCTACACCTGCCTTGAAAAATCAGCATTTCGAAATACTGCATTTACCTAGGTTTGAACACCTACCCCTGTTGAATAAACACAACTATCTCAACTATGAGGCAAGCCATGCTATGGTCTTTTATAAATGTCTGTCATTTTCGTTTTGTCCTCGAAATAATGTGGAATAATGAATAAATTAAGGCATCATCATCATCATTATTATGATTATTATTATTATTATTATTAATAATAACAATCATCATCATCTTCTTTACTTCTAATGAATGATGAAGCTAAGGCATGTGAGTCGAGGCCTGGGTGGAGCACTGGAGAGAGGAACAACAGAGGGTTTGGATTGTTGCTGTTGAACTTGGGAAGTGCAGAGCCAGTGGGGGAGAGAGGAGTGAGTGGAGAAAGGCTAAGCATCTCTCTCGGTGCGTGCGAGGGTGGATGGGTCTCTCTGTTGCATGTGCGTGCGTGCGAGGGTGAGTGTCTGTTGCATGTGAGTGCGTGTGTATCCCAGAGTGCTGCGTTCAACATGGACGGCCCAGGAAAGGGAAGTTGGCAGTTCGGCCCACTCCTCTTTTCCTTCTCTTTCTTGTGTGTCTGGGGCTGTTCTGTGCCTCTCAACAACACGGCCTCCCGTGCCATCCGTCAACTGCAGACCAACAACATTCGTGGACCTTCAAAACAACAACAACCGTCCCAGTAGCGTCATAAAATGTCCAGAAGAAAACAACTCAAGCCTCAACATTTCAATGGTGAGTAGTAGCCCGATAATACACACACGACCAAATCATTGCACACTCTTAACATGCAAAATTGTTTACGGCATTTCTTCCGTCAAAAAAACATCACGGAATTATTAATAATGTCAGCTTTAGGGGGTGAAATCCTCGCTCAAGGTTTTGTTTTGCAGATTTAACTAAGCCCGAAATGTCATAGTTGTTGTTGGTTTGTGAATTGTGTAATAACAGTGTGCATTTTTTTTTGTAATTCAGTCAGCCGCACCCACACACATCATTACGTTAGATGTGTTTCACCTTTTTGTGATTCCCCTTTCTTTACCCCCCCCCCGGAAGCTGATGTAAATAGAAAATGAATTTATTTATTTCTTATTTGTTGACATCTGCCCTCTTCAGGCGACCATGGCCCCTCCCTTTCAGCAGTCAGTCTGCCTGACTTGTTTAGATAGAGATCGTCATGGTTGTTTCGGTTTAAGATAATACATGATAGAAACAAATAGATGAAAGGGTTTTCTTTCGAGTGATGTAATGTGGCGAGGAGAAGGACGACGACGACGACAGAGAAATGGACAATGACAGACAGACAGAGGGACGGGGGTGGAATGACGTGTTGTACCAAGAGAAGACGACAGAAATAGATGCGAAGAAAGCAGAGAAGAGTTCGCGTTATTCAAGGGAGGTCACTCTGTTTACCAGGTGCGTTGTTCAAACTTGTAGAAAAGTTTGTTGAGGAAAAAGTTGAACAAATTAAAACTCTTGAGGGAGAGAATCAATATTGCTCGAACTCGCCAGCCTTTTTTTCCTCTTGCCTCATCATCATAACGAAGAAGAGAGAGCAAATGCCTCGGTTTTATGGTTACGTTCAAATTACTGATTGCACATTTTTCTTATCGTTTTAATATTTATCGAGGAAAAAGATTATTGCGGAAATAAATGATAACTCAAATTGAAAATTGCAACAAAGTTTTTTTGTATTTTTTTTTTTTTAAATCACCTGATCTTTTTTTTTTTGAGCAGCATCTTTATTCAATATTTGTTTTGGGAGTTGAATAATTTATCGTTTCGTGTATTTTTAAGATTTACTGTATATAGTATTTTAACTAAACACACGAAATTGTATTGTAATGACGTCACTGTACGCGAGTGTTACCAGTGAGGATTCATCATTCAAAATTGAAAGCAACAATTTTGAGAATGGGGATCGGAATAATTATCATCATCATCATGATCTATAATCATAATCGTCATTATTTTCACTTGTGGACATATCATTAGGTTTTGGGGCGGGGATTTAAATTTTTTTTAAAGTAATTTATCTTTTATTTCTGGACATGGCTTTGAAAGGGATTGTTGTGATTAACGTGATCAAATCAGTTTTTTTTAAAATTGGTGTTATACACTTTTGGGTGGAGGTGAAGATGAGGAGGGTCATGGACGTCCTTCTGTGATTGATGTAATGCAATTGAAGTACACCTTCAATTGCATTTCATCAATGGAGTTAATATTGATGTAATTAGCACCATTATTAAATATATCCAACTCCATTGAAAGTGGAAAACAATAATAAAGATCGTGGTAGAGTGATCGGTAGATGGCCGTAGTAGTGCTGATAAACTAATAGTAACAGTGGTAGTAATAGTAGTATCTATAGTGGTAATAGCCTTACGGGGCAGACTGCAGTAAGTAAACTTACGTGCTGATGATACTAGAGAAAGAAAGGGTAATGTTAGCGGTATGCATAAGAAAGATCTTTCTTTCTCTGCATGTTCCTGCAGTAGTAAAAGGAGTTAAAATACATAGGTTGCACATGGTAATAATGCAATGAGAATAAAGAATACAAATACTGTGCAACAATAATAAGAAGTATATTTATTACAGAAGTTATAACAATAAAGTATTTCTCAGAGAAGAAGAAGAAAAAATGCATTTAAAGAGTTTGGTTACTACTTAGTAAGTGTCCTTAGTTTAGTGAAGATATTAAGGAAAAGAGTCTGTGTTAATGTATCAATGTGTACGTACATAATCAGAGGTGAAAGGCGCGTCTCTGTGGAAAGGGTGGAACTGTCATGGAATTGTCAAGCGAGAATTATAGATTGAACAAAGAATGAAGAATAGTCCGTCTTCTTATAGAAAGAGGTGAATGGAGGATATGTGGCTGATCGAAATATCATCCGTTAAACTGGATATCGTCAAAGATTCCAAGGTAAGATGTAAAGTGGCAATATACAAGGTTTTGCCAGACTTG
>VCCN01002880.1:1807749-1820659 GCA_006491835.1 Architeuthis dux
GCTGTAGCTCATTGCGTCGCCATGTGAAAAAGAGATGTAACCTGTCGACCTTGTCTTCTGTGCATTTAAAACAACAAAAAAAAAATCTACCAAACTAGCCACTCTTGTTTGACTCGGATTTATTTCCTTCCTCGACAACAACAATTTCTTGCTAGTTTCTGCTTAGTGCTTTTGATGATACATTTCTTTATTTTATCGATTTATAATAATTGCACACACAACATAGGGAAGATGGTCCCGATTGGAATTCAGCTGACGTCACACAGATATGTGATCTGTTGAAAATTTATGAAGCAAGGCAAATTTAACAAATAATTTAATTTATTTAAATCAATAACAATATAATTTATATATTCAATTCGGTTTTTCTTTCTTGAATTCCCTTATTTCTTTTTATTGTGTGTGGGGGTGTAAAACATTTTCACACTCAGAATTACAACGGGACTATCTTCCTTAAGTTGTGCCAAAAAACAATGATTCAGATCTTTGACAAATATGAAGAGGAAGGAAAATTAATTGGGGGTGAATATTTTTCTTTTGGGGCAGAGACAACCCATTTACTCGACACTCTAGTATTACAACGGCAACATTTATTAGTGCGAAAAAAAGTATACAAAATGTATATACTGACACACATCATGTACAAATCTAGTTTACAACAATTTTAAAGCCTTAACCATTTGTGGTGTTATATCATAATTCTTCTTGAAAGTTTCCAGATTTTTTAGTGAGAGAAGCACCAACTCTGATAAACTATTCCACAGACCTACAACTCTATTGTCAAAAAAGAATTTCCTGATATTTGATCTACATGTGTTTATTTCAACAGTATATTCATGGCCTCTTAGTCCATTGTACCTTCTTCTAGTGAAAAACACATTAGGGTCAACTGATTTGAAACCCATAAGAACCTACTGTGATACCGATGTGACATACTATTTAATTGATCGGCACTGTCTCTTATATAATATTCTATTATAAAACACATTAGGGTCAACTGATTTGAAACCATGCTTAATTTTAAACATTTCTATCAACTCACCCCGGACTCTTTTCTAATGTTGTTAAACCTAACTCTTTTAACCTGTCCTCATATTCTGTAGTGCCAATTTAAAATAAAGGTTGATTAAATTGGTGATTGTATGGTGAATGTAAAGGATTGAAAGGCGAAGAACGAATTCTTATGATGAAAGGATATTATAAGAATGTATGGGTCACGATTGGATCTAGTTAAGAATAAAATAGTTGATAAAAAAGTGATGACCGTAATTTCTCCCCACCCCAAAACGGCCTTTGTGCCAAATTTGAATAATATTCAAATAAAGTAGAACTAAAGCTCTGATCTGTCCTTGAATGCAGCAATGCATTTTTGCTGTTGCATAAATTGATCCAGCTGCACTACAGGAAGAAGAGCGGCACTTCCGATGGAAAGTGCTGCAACAATTTCTTGTATGATGATAAATCGACCCTTTCATTTGTTTGGGAGCTCAATTAACACTGCCATTCATTGACTTGGCTGGAAAACTGAATCAGTGAATAGTCGCCGCCATCCTAATTATCGCACCTCCTCAGGTGAAGAAGACTTAATTGCCATCTTTTACTACACCTGGTGGTCGGTCGGCCATCTCCCGGAATTCGGTGTTCAAATATTGATGCTGCTATGTGTGGCATGAGTCGAACAGAAAAAAAAAGAAAAGAAGAAAACCTTTCTTCTCAAAAAGCTTCCATTGATTATTTTGTGCCGTCGTTAAGTTATAAGCTAGGAACCTGCTACCATTCTCTGCCACACGTGTTGTTTTTGATTAGAATGGTTCTCTCTCTCTCTTTCTGGTTGTTGGCTGATGTATCCAGGTCTACTACACAATAATCACGGTCCTTGTCTTCCGAGTAGTCTATCCTTTATTAATCATTCAAAAGGTAAATACAATATTTATAGTAGTAGACTAAGTGTCGGCCTGTACAACTCACTTCTTATTCTGTTGTTGTTGGTCACCAGGTGGTAGCAGTAGTCTGTTTTTATCTGCAATATAGTCACGACTACTTGGTCAAGTTGGAACTAGTACATTATATACATACTCTATGTATTATTAATTTGTAGTCATCTGTTCCCCCCCCTCCAAATTCTAGTGAGGCGAGGCACAAAATGGAATCAAGTGATTGCATTGTAACGTTGTTTTATATTACTACACAAAAAAAGGTGAGGTGTGCAGCACCTGCATTAGTAGTAGTAGTAGCAGCAGCACTTGCGCTTTTGTTTTGTTGAATGACATTGACACCCACCACCACCACCACCACCGGGTCCCCCCCCTCCTCATAGAATCGTGACAAATTCCTTTGCCGTGTCGTGACTTGGTGCCGGTGGAAAAAGGGAACATAACAGACAAAAGAAAATTAAAATAAAACAAATAAAAGAAAAGGAATCTACCCAGCCAAACCCCCTTCCATGTGTCTACCAAAAAGAAGGGGAAAAAAGAAATTCTTGTTGTCCTAAATACATGCAATAAACCCTAGCCCCCCCCCCGCCATCCGTACCCTCCCAGGCCACTGCTAATTCCTTGCTATTTTCAGCGCGTCATGATTTAATTTGCGCTTTAAGCACGTAGCATGTGCAATGCGAAGGTTAAACTGGGCCACGCTAGACACCACACACACAGACGTGGGAGGGTCGGACGACAACGACGATATATTTATATAATAATGATGATGATGATACTACCCCCATCCCCCACTACCACTGCCTTGGACGACGATAATGATAATAATATTAATAATATTGTGTGTGTGTGTGTTTTTTACACAGTGTGTAGCATCTTTTTTTTTCACCTAAGTTTAAGCCCTGGCCTACGGTTCGCTTTTACTTAACTTTTTTGACTGACTAACCACTGGCTCATTTCTCTCTCTCTCTCTCTCGTGACTGTGTTAGAGCTTGCTAGTACTACGACTATCACTTTTACTGGTAGTGGTAGTGCAAGTCGCTTACTGGTGATGATACTAGTGTAGTTAGAAGTACTAATAATGTCGTCAGCAGCAGCAGCTACTAGTTTACTCGTTACTTACTACTGCTAGCATCGCAGATGAAATTCGCGTTATGGATATTACTGGGTAGGGTTTGAAACTTCCAAATGCTACTAAATGCGAACTTCGTTTACTTGTTTAACCAGTTGTTGTTGCTTTTTAAGTATGATTAAAACTAAAAAGGTATTGCTTCAGATCCGCCCCTCACCACCTCGTCCTGTGTGTCTTTTTTGTGCAATTCGTTTTTGCCTTTCGTTACGCTTCAGGGAAGAAGGTAGCGAAGAAGAACACCCCCAGTTACCAGGGGGTTGTTCTTCTTCGTTACCTTCTTCCTCTCCTAGAATTAAAAAAAAGGCTTGCTGTTGATGCATGCCGGGCACACCAACCCCCTCACTTGATGATATTTCAAAACGACTGTTTCATTAAGTTCAACACTCAAATTAAACTGGGTATAATTAGAGTTGGTCTAGGTGAGCCGTTGACAAATGATGACAACAAACAACACGAAGAAGAAAAAGTGAAAGAATCCTTATTCCTCTTCTTCTTCTTCTTAGTGACCACCGTTGTAAAGAAGAAGAAAAAGTTTATAAACATCTCTTTGATGCACATGTGTATAGGTCAAACATGTTGTGAGTGTATGCCTCAGTGTGTGTGTGTGTGTGTGTGTGAGTGCCTTCATGCTAATAATCTGTACAAGGAAGAAGGCGACACCAATGCACGCCACCACCGCTGTATTAGAGAGAGAGAGGGGGGGGAAGGAGGGAGAGCAATGGAGATAACGAGGGGGAGACACGCATTGTAGGGTAAGGCAGCAATCACTAAGCGAGTGTGTTAGCCAGCACGCACATTGCACACACACACACACATACACACGCACGCACGCACATACACGTAATAAGGCTACGCAATCATCAGCAGTTCCAACTACTAGTTTCACACCAACCACGTACTAGTTGTAGTAGGTTGTCTACTCCTCCTTCGCCCTCCCCTGAATCCCCATCAGCGGTACAACTAGTGGCAAGTAAACGCAAGCTCTTCTTACCAACAGCACCTTTTAGCTACTAAATGGGCAAAAGGAAAACAAAAAGTACGACCACCACCACCACGGCTCCTGCAGCAAAAAGGCGGCCGGTCACACGCATCTCTTCTTCTTCGTGTATGTAAGCAAACCCAGTTGTTCCAAATAATAATAATTGTCTGTTATTGTAAATCCTCTCGTTGTACACATTTTTTCACACCCAGGTGGCCAATAACAACAACAACAATAACTCAGTCACTTCTTAAAAAAGGTCAAGATTCGGTTTAGTTTACATCGTCGTTTTCGTAAAAAAAAAAATTTTCTCAAGTAATTTCATGCGCTTTCAATCAATAAGACCTTTGTTTCTTCCGGAATTTTGTCAGTTTTTGAGAATTATTAATGTTTCAATATTTTAGTGGGAGGAGATATATTTACAATGTAACTTAATGCTAAACTAGACCCTTGCTTCCTGTCCGTCGTACGTAACCGCGGCTGTGAACGTGTCTGTCTCTCGGTGCTTATGCCAATGCCAGTATGGCAGTATTTTTCTTATGTATTTAGATGGGTTTTTTAAAGGAATCTGACCTTCATTTTTTCGGGAAATAAAGACATCGTCTATTCTGTGGCATCACATACTTTTTAACTAGTGTGTAGTTAGTCGGTCAGTTATTCCTTTTCTTGTTAAGTTGTTGTTAGTGAAAAAGTCTGTAGAATTAGGAAAACAGGTTGTTTGGGGGTCGGTCTTCTTTGGTTGTGCAAGTGGCAGCCAGGGAAGGGGTGGTGGCGTGGTGGTAGAGTTCTCGTCTCTCTCTCCTTGAATCGAGGGTTGGAGAGAGCGTAAGTGAGAAGACCAGGTAGGCCTCCTCCTGCACATACCCTTCCTCATACACACACACACATTCATGCATGTACATGTCTAGTAGTTGTCGGCCGCTGCCACCGTCGCCGCCCTCACCTGAATCCATCTGTTGATAACGATGATGATGATGATGATGATGGTGTTATGCCCGTGTAATGCTTTGGCTGTTAAATCGATAATCATCGTCATCACCAATCTATGCCCCCCCCTCTCTCTCGTAACTTGTCTTCACCTTCTTTGTTGATGTTAGAAGAAGATAGTTAAAATAGAGACTAGAGAGGGAGAGAAAATGACCACCAGGGACTGTAAATCTCCGTTACAAAATCAACTTTGGAAGAAGCATTTTTTCCCTTAATACCCCCCCCCCCCTAAAAAAAAAGAAAAAAGAAACCCCTGTCTCCTAAAGGTGGACAGATTCTTTCTTTCAGAAAAAAACTCAAAACTGGTGGTTAGGCTGTTGGATGTTTAAACCGGCAAGTATGTAGGAGTTGTGGAAAGGATAGTCGGGAAAAAAAAAAGATATGAGTGACTTGTTGTTAGCGAAGTAAAGCACTAGTTACATACATGGTGGTGGTATTAGCGATTGTGTGTGTGGATGTAGTCTGTGTCTCACGCACGAAGTGTGGCGTGTATTTAGAGATAGGCATAGACAGAGAGCTGTTAGTGGGGGAGGGCGAACAAGTTACACACACACACACATATCACGATGTTGGGCGGCGGGGTTGGGGCGGTAGGGGGGAGAGTGACGTGTGTAGATTGAGCGAGGAAAAAGAAAAAAGAGAGAGAGAGCGAGAACAGAGAAGGGTGAGTGGGTGTGCGTGCGTTTTAGAGATTCGCTCGCACGCACACACACAGTAGAGAGGAGGAGGAAGAGGGAATGTCTGTGAGCAAGTGCGTGTGTGTGCGTGCGTGACTAGGTGTGTGCGTGTACAAGAGCAAAGGAAGGAAGAGCTGGGCTGGCTAGGCAGGCTCGGGCGACGAAACGGACTGACGTACAAACATATAATAGGCACGCACACACACACGTACGCACGCACGCACGGACGCGTACGCGCGCGCGCATATCTGATATTCATCGAAACGCACGCACGGCCAGACCGACATACGCAACCAATCGTCTGCAGTTGGTGTATAGATCTGTCTAGGTGTGTACATGTATGACTCTTCGTACGTGTACAGTGCGACATGCATTGAGTGAATTTACTAGAGAAAAGAAGAGAGACCAAGGAAGGAAGCAAGCCCTGTTGATGTTGTTGAGTTTTTGTCTCTCCAGGTAAGATCTTCTTTCCAACACAAGTAGTCAAGCTCGTCGTCTTGTTATTAATCTGGCTTTTTTCCCCTTCTTCTAAGTTGAAGTTAATGATCAGTTATTGGTTAGTTTTTTTTCTTCCGACTTATTCTGTGTTTTGTTTGGTGGCTTTTTGAAGCTTTTCGGGGGGCGAATAATGCCGTTGTTGACAGTAAGAAAGTGGTTGATGAAGAAGAGCTAAGATTGAAGTCCAACGCTGGGACTGAAGGAGTGTTGGTTAAATAATGAGGCAAAGCACCGATCCCCCCCCCCCGAATCACTGCTGACCCTTCCCACCTCACCATCGACTCTTTTTACATCACCTTTCTTCTTCTTCTTCCTTCTTCCTGTGTTATGTTTATTTCGCTCTCCTCCTCGTCTCAGTTTGAGCGACCGCTCTAAAACACTTGTGACTTGTGACATGTTGCAAAGGCGTAACTGTTATTTCAAAAGAAAAAAAAAGAAGGCCTTTACATCATCATGGTTCGATCTTGTCTATTATTTCAGTGGTGGCATAGAGAAAGTTTAGCGCGTGTGTTCAATCATGGTTCATGTAGCCCTCATTATTATGATGATCATCATCCTGATGGTTAGTTGGTCGGAATTCCCACACCCATTTAAATCCTACTTTGCTGTCTGCCATCGGCTATTGAGTAGAACGTCGCCGCCCTTTCTTGTCGATGATACAAGCACGTCGCCGTTCAAAAATATAAAAGGAAATCAACTTCTCAACAAGTGTTGTCACTTCACAACACACAAACCATTGATAGCCTTTTTTGACACTTACGAACTTTGGTTTGTCCTCATTTTCATTCAACCAAACTCGCTCCGTTCTAAATCTTTTTTGTCACGCTTTTTTCCTCTTCTCCACCAAGATCTGCTCTATTTAGTCAGGAGTCCATAGAAAAAAATATATGAATCTTGTGTGTGGCTGTGGCTTGAAATATCGGAACAAAAACAGTAGTTTAAAGAGACATTTGCTGTGTTGTTGTTCGTAATTCATTTAGCTATCCGAAAACATACCCAAGTTTGTTTTTTCTTTTTCTTTTTCTAGTCGTGTGTGTGTGTGTCTGTGTGTGTGTGTGTGTGTGTGTGTGTGTGTAGCAGACAACATACTATTGAACTGTTCTGTTCGATCCAATAGTCAGTGTCTCACTCAGACTGGGTTGGGAGGGGGGGACACTCACCTACTGACTGGGGCACATTTTGACTGCTATATTGTACTATAGGAATTTCGCCGACCAACTGATTTTTATCAGGTTCAATGAGTGGAGAAGAGGCGTGGCCCCTAAAATGTTTACGATGTGCGTGGAATTCTCCTGGGAGGAACAGTAAACAGTCTGGGCCATCAGACTGGTGGTCAGTCACGCCAGTTGTGGGTTCATTTTAGTGAGATTTATTTGTGGCACTGAGTGCTGAATGATTGTGGTTTGGTTGCAGAGAGAGGGAGAGAAATGCTTGGTAAAACAATCATCACACCATCATTTGCTCCCACCTTTTTTTAATTATTATTTTGGATACTACAACAACAAGGCTAGGTAAAATAATATCATGTGGTGAACCTTCTCCTTTTTTGCCAATAATGACCGAAAAAGAATTTTAAAAAAAGTAGTTGCAGCAGTTGCCAGTTGGCCTTGTTGTTGCACCAGTCTTGCGTTAACACAACTTTACCTGACTCTGTGGCAATTGAAAATAATAAATAATATAAATTTAAAAGCTTCTTTTTTAAAAACAACATTTTCTGTTTTAGTCTTGTTTGTGTATGTGTTTCAATAGGGCGTCACCATTTGTTGATTTCTTCACCTTTTTTTAAACCCTTTTATGTGAAACGAAAAAACTTACTATCCTCACACTGAATTTTCAAACGGTCAGTCAATCAAGCAGTTGCCCAGTCACTTTTAACCATGTATGTTGATAATAGGAACACATGTGCTAAAATGGACCAGGGATCGAATCCGACAGAAGGAATACAATTCACGACTCTCGCAATTTGGCCGTGTGCGTGTACAACTCTGTTCACCACCCGATAGTAATGGATGTAGAAATTGAATTGATTTTTTTTCAATGACTAAAGGATTATCTTTTTATGCAAACTCATCATGTCTTCAGCACCCAAATAAAATGATGCGATGTTTGCCTATTTTTTTGTTTCATTTTCTGAATTGCCAATGATGAATGATTTCAATTTTTTTTTTGGCACATTGTAGGGAAGGTGGTCTCGATTGTAAATTTTCACACTCTCGCTCACTCTATGTTAAAACCGCGCACAAATAAAAACAATTTAACAATTTAATCTATTCAAAGATCAATGTAATTTATGTATTTACGTCTGTTTTTCTTTCTTACTTTTTATTTGTGTGCCGTTTACAGTCGGGACCACCTTACCTACACTGTGCCCATTTTTTAAAAAGGAAATAATGAGCCTCGTCCTTCAAAAAATGACAAGAGGCCTCTTCCTACAATTCACCCCCTCGTCACAACGGAAGTATTTGCATCGATCTTTTCAGATCCGATCAGCTTCTTTCTCAAACAAAAATTCTAAATATATTTTCTCTCCCAGTGAAACAAGTTTCACTGTTTCAACGTAACTTATTCAGATAATTTATAAAAAAATAAAGAGGAACAGTATTTTTTAAATCAATTTCTCTGTTTGCTTTTAAAAATTTATTTGGTCAGTTATTTTATTCTCTCTTCATTTTAAGCTTTGTGTCTTCCTTGGTGAGGTTCTGACTTGTCCTCTTTTACCATCATTTCTGAAAAGAACTTCATTTTTATGTGTATTTTGTTTGGGGTGTGATGGATCATAAAGACAAGGAGAAAGCTATGATCAAAGCAAGTCTAGAACAGTGAAAAACCTATTGAGGAACAAACTTCGTATCAAGTGTTTTTAAGAGACCAGCTCGTTAACCACACTGCATTAGGATAGACTAGACAGGAAGAAAGCATATCATTCCCACATTAATTGATCACCCCCACCCATAAAAATGTTTCATCTTTACAATCTCTCTAACCGTCGTAGTCATGCGATGTTTGTTGAATGTTATGTTTTTCATGTCGATAATGGGTCGTAAAAAACATTTGCAATATGGAAGAAAAAAAAATCGTAATCAGTGTTGCTGTTTTGTCCCATGGAAACAATTAACAAGCAGCCGGGTGGGGGCAGTTTTAAAGTCAACTTTTCTTGTTTTGTTGTTGAAAGAGATGCTTTCACTTTGATTTGCCGACAAAACAATTTCAATAAGTTTTTTTTTCTTTCTTAAAGCATCTGCTTATAATGGTCATAGATCCCAATTTCCTAAAATTGGAAAAAGAAAAGTCCTCCTATTTACTCGTGTGTCGCCCCCACCCCATTGCTGGTTGTTGGCATTTGTTGTTGTGGCGGTTAAGTGGAAGAAGGACAAATAGATGTGTGATAGCCTCTCCTCTTCTGGCCTTTTCAAGCTCCAGGCACTCTTCACTCTCTCTACCGAATAATCCTCAAAGCTTTTCAGGTCTGAATAATCTCCTTGCTATCTTCCTCCGTCAGACACGACATGGTCACCATACCATGACCAGTGGCGTCACCACCCCATACTAATGCCCTCTGTCTGGAAAATGTTACGAGGAGCAGAAGCAGTGTTGCCGATTTAGCCGTGTTTCGCGCTAGATTCAGCGCGTTTTTTGTCTTGGCAGTGCAAAAAAGCGCTAAATTAGCACGATCTCTCTAAAACATTTTGGCCATTTTCGGCTATTTTAAAAAAAACATTTTAGTGTCTTTTTGGTGGTGTTTGGCCATTTTCGGCTATTTTAAAAAGAATTAGCGCTCTTTGGCAGTGAAATTAGCACGAAAATATTTTTTTCCAGAGTTGGCAACACTGAGGAGAAGGTGTAGTTGAGCAGATTGATAATTTTGCAGATCTTGAGAAAACTAGATTTCAACTTCCTACTTGGTTCTTCTTACTCAACAACTGTTGTCGTGTTTTATTATTTATTATTCTCCCTCTTGTGTTTTTAGAAATGTCTCTGGGCGAACTTTAATAACATTAATAAAAGCATCGTGCTTTGGCCCCTCATTCAATGTCGTAAGTTTAAAAGGTGGACAAGAACAAAAAGTCTTTTCACAACCACCACCACTCAACAACTAGTCTTTGAAGGGTTCGCCTTTAATCCTAAAAATTGGAATGTCAATTACCTCTACCAACGAAGTTGGAAAAGGTATACATATTCACTTATGTTTGTCTGTCAGTTTGTCCACACAATATCTCCAAAAGTTCCCAATGAATTTCAATTACATTTTGTGGAAGGGTGGGCCATGGGCTAAGGAAGAAAGGATTAAATTTTGCGGCGGATCCAGGAATCTTTTACCTGCATTGTAGTTTTTTTAGTGAAAATGGCGTTGGCAGAAGTATGCGCTCTCTGAATGCTTCATAGTTCTAAGATGTCCTTGTCTTTTTTGTGTAATTAAATAATTTTGGTACTTTTGCAATGCATGGCGATTACATTATAGGGTTGTTGTGAATGTTGTGTTAGATCAAAAGTGACGAGCAGTGGAAGAATGTTTCTTTTCTATTATCCTTTTCAGATTAAATACATTTTTTTAATAGTTGACTTTGCTTTTTGTCAAATTCCAGAACAAAGTCAGAGTTTCCTATGTAACCAGAATAAGAACAAGAACAAGAACAATCCTTACCAAAAATAGAGGAGTAACCCAATATGTAAAAACCCTATTCCCTTACCATGATTTGAACTAATGACCTAGTGATTGTTAGCCTGGTGTGTTACCACCTGTGTTAAACTGACAAGTCTTATATACCTCCAAAATATATAGTAGAATTATACAAGGAAGTAGATGTAGGAGCAGAGTTTGATTCTGGAACAGCCAGATTACTGGTTGTTTTTTTTGAAAAGGTGAAAATAAATATTCTTGACAATTTTATTTTCCCAACAAAATATCAAATTTTATGTTCAGTAAAAAGATCAAAGCTTAAAATCATGCAGTATTTTCTTTCCTCAATTAAAACTGTTCAAACCCGCAAAGAAATTTCTCTCCATTGTCTCAAAATCAATATGACAACACGTTGCTAGGATTCTGATAAGGGGTTCCGTACCGACAACTAGCCTGTGTTCTGTGTTAGGTCATCAAGTGTAATTTTTAATAATTTCAGTTCAGAATATCTTTTCATTTCTGCTTTTTAACCTTTCTTGGCTATTATTTTTGATATCGACTTTTGTTTTGTCGTTTCTTAAATCTCAAACAAAAGTACATAACCAAACTTATGTACCCAGCAAACGCAGGCTTATATATTTTTTTTAAAAAACTATCGAATTCTCAACTGTGATGGGCTTATTTGAAGCCCATCATAATGTTTGATGGGCTTATTTGAAGCCCATAATTGTTTGAATGCCTTGAAAATGTCTGCCTCTTCAGAATGAATGTCAGTCCTTGACAAATGAAAACCATCTTCCATCATCATCATCTAACACATGCAATCCACTCACATCATTTCAGCCTATAACTTTTCATTGTTTATGTTGTCAATTGATTATTTTTGAGACATTATGACAAGGAGGAGAAAAAATATGGTCTGATATTGGTGTTTTGAAGTTTTGGAGGCTCGTTTTCTATTGTTTGTCTTTTCATTAGACGAAATCAGAGTCATTGAATGTTTATTGTATTTGCCAGACTATAAGATGAATGGTGTACAAGGGTATTTGGGGGGCTACTGCTCAATGCAACTCATCCAAGCCCTGTGACTGTCCATATCAAGCTCTGGGAGATGGCCCCATAGTCATAATACCAGTGGATTCGATGTAGTATAATATTTGAATAGTTTTTTGTTTTTTTAAATCAAATGTCTGTCTTATATACCAGCATATCTTGTAGCTGCCTGACAACTGAATAGGAACTAGTTGTTAGTGTTTGAATGATTGAAAAACTTGCAAGCCAAATTGTTAGCTTGTAAGTTTTTCTTAATCAGCTACTTTTTTGTACAGCCATGTTTGTTTGTTTTTCATCAATCTTTCTCGTCATTTCCATTATGACTGTGCTATTTGATTTTTCTTATTGAGTGGTTGGTGGCTGCTATTAGAGGCTTTCCCACTTGATTCGTGTTAGGCATATTCACCAATGTTGTATTGTGTTGCTGCAGTACTACTGAACAACGAGTTGGTCACAGCTCATTAGTAAGGGCTGATGAAACAAACATTTCCCAAAAACCAATTCAATGCAGATTAAATGTCTGCTAAAAAAAACCCCCAAAAACCAAAAACAATGTTATAGATAAAAAATAATGTTATAGATATACAAATGGGTAAGTGGGGTTTAGAATATAAATGTTCTCTTTTTTTTCTCTTATTCTACTATTGATTTTATTTTATTTTACTCTTTCTAATGACAGTTAAAAATACATATATTTTTCAGTTTTAAAGGTCTTACTAAGTTGCCTCAGAATAATTTTTAGTTGTTATCTTTTTTTTTTTACTTACACAAAATTTGATTTTGCTTTGAATGTTTACTTGCTATTTCAAGTTCTTATGCTATTCACAAAAAGATTTATCTCAATTACAATATTGATGACTTTTCCTTCTTCTATTTTTTTTATTGTTATCTTGTTTTTCTTTGCTGGTCAATTTTTTGGCCGTTAAACATCCATACCTCAAGAGCTCATTTTCATAGATGACACCATAACCATTGGGGTCTACCAAAGCAGTCTCGATTAAGCAGGGCTCTCATCTCCAGTCTTCTATAAGT